>LAPY01000034.1:4910-16930 GCA_000970635.1 Eragrostis tef
CCAGAGCCGGACGATCCTCGGCGGCAGCGGCGGCGGCGCTGCCGTGAGCAGCTCGCGAGCGCGTCAACTCAGCGTGTGCGGTGGACGTGACTGAGCGTGCGCTGCGAGGACGTGTGGGTGGAGGTGGAGGAGAATAGCTGCGTGCTGCTCGTCTCCGGCGAACGCCGCGCTGACGAGACGAAGGACGGCGAGCGGTGGTGCCGTGCAGAGCGCCTGTGAAGGGCTGTCCAAGGGCGAGTGTGCAGGACGCCAGGGCACTGCAGGAGACGGAGTGACTGCAGAGCACCTTGCAGCTCGAATTGGAGGAGAAGACCTGGGCAGTTCAAGTTTTGGAGGTGAGTGACGGGAACTGCTCTGCGGGGAGCTCGATTGCTCGAATCAGTGGGATTTGCCGCGGGGAGTGCTTAGATTAGAGCCTGGCTGTTGTGAGGAGGTGGTGTACGTTGCTGTGCAGCAGTAGAAGGAGGTGGCGCAGGTGGCTGTGAGGAAGCACGTAGAGCAAGAGTAAGGGGCCTAATCTGCAGGAAGAAGGATCCAGTGCTGAGGTTGGAGCAGAACACACTTATCCATCACTTGCTGGTGTGTGGTTTGGAGAGGGGCTATTGGAAGGAATTGGTACTAAATTTGAAGCTAATTGAAGCTCGTGGTGCTGATTGTTTGCTGCACTGGTGTGAGAAGACTATTACAGTGCATCATCAGAGAAGAAGAAATAGGTGTTGCTCTGTTTTTCACAGAGAAGACAGAGTTCCTTTGTCAGAGGAGAAATTAAAGGTGCATCATCTAACACGCACAGTGAGTAGAAGTGGTGGTGCTGATTTGGAAGAAGAGAAGTTATTCCTCTCTCTTGGCTTGCTACTGAAAATGGAAGAGAGCAAAATAATTGCCCAGGTGTTTCAGAAATTGTCTGATATCCTCCCAGTAAAGCAACTTGAGAAGATTGCTCAAATATTTTTAGCAAAGAGTTCAGAGCTAATGTCTATGGAGGAAGGGATGGAAGAACAAAACAAATTCCCAAGAAGGAAGGAGACATCTACATTACTCGGTAATCTTGTCAACCTTGCTCGTCCCAGTATAGATACATTTCATGCAAATTGGATACTAGATTCGGGTGCATCTAGACATGTCACGGGGGCATCAAGTGAGTTTGCATCATATACTCTATTTCCTTCTACACATAGAGAAACTATTCAAACTGCCGACGGAACTGCCCAACCTATTAGAGGCACGGGTACAGTTAAGTGCACGCCTTCAATCACATTATCATCGGTTTTGCATATTCCGTCTTTTCCTGTTAATCTAGTATCCCTAAGTGCTTTGGTGGATCACATGGATTGTCGGATTACTCTTGATCGAGAGAATTGCCTAATTAAGGATAGAAGAACTGGAAGAATGCTTGGGAGTGGCATAAGACGTAATGGCCTATGGTTTCTAGACAGGAGAACATATAAATCGCAGTGTACTGCTTTAACAGTTGCTGCAAACAAAGAAGTCTCTGATGTAATGCTTCTACATTGTCGATTGGGTCATATGTGCTTTGACACTATGAGCAAAGTATTTCGTGATATCATGAGCAAGGTGGACAAGGACAAACTGGTATGCGATGCATGTGAGTTCGGGAAGCATACCAGGTCATCCTATGTGAGCAGAGGACTTCGAAGCATATCGCCTTTTGTATTAGTTCATTCTGATGTGTGGACATCCCCTGTGATATCTGTGAGTGGAATGAAGTATTTTGTGACATTTATAGATTGCTACTCCCGCATGACTTGGATATATCTTATGAGACATAAAAGTGAGGTGCTCAAATGCTTCAAGGACTTCTATGCATGCATTAAGAATCAGTTCAGTACGCAAGTCAAAATTATTAGAACCGATAATGGGACAGAGTATGTAAACAATGAATTTAGTAGTTTTCTTTCGATGGAAGGAATACTACATCAAACCTCTTGCCCTGACACACCTCCACAAAATGGAGTAGCTGAACGGAAGAATCGACATATACTGGAGGTGGCCCGATCACTAATGTATACTATGAATGTGCCAAAATTTTTATGGAGTGAAGCGGTGATGACAGCGGTTTATTTGATCAACCGCACACCTTCAAGGTTGCTTGGGTGGAAAACTCCTTATGAGATGTTAAGAGGAGTGAATGAGTTTGTTGTTCCACCTAAAGTATTGGGTGCACTTGTTTTGTCAGGGACCATAGGCCTTCAGTTGGTAAGTGGATCCACGAGCAGTTAAATGCATACTTGTGGGTTACTCATCAAGTCAAAAAGGGTATATGTGTTGGTGCCCCACTGAAAGACGTTTATTTGTGAGTATGGATGTTAAATTCAGAGAGTCTGATCCTTTTTTATGGAGAAAAGACAGATTTGAGTTCTTTGTTTACTGATCTTGATCCTCCTAGCATGGGTGGTGATGAGCAAGAGGGGGAGAATGGTGATGGTGATGAGCAAGAGGGGAGAATGGTGATGTGCAACAACCTCGGAAGATGGATGCGGTGATTAGTGGTTTTATTTCCAAACCAAAGGGAGTGGAGGTAGTGTCTGGTTCATCTTCTAAGGAAGATAGCTCAATTGGTGAGAGGTGGAAAAATATAGTGTATACTAGAAAAAAGTTCATATCTCAGAAGGAGGTTACAGAGGCTGTGCCATCATCAGTCCAAAAACAATGTCCATCAGCGATAGTGTCTAATAATGGACAAGAAATGGTGGATATCTCATCATCCTTCGAGACTCAAATTGAAAGCCCTTTGCCACACGATCAACCCATTGTAGTACGTAAAAGTACTCGAACCAATGCGGAGGTGCCTCCACCAAGGTATGGATTTGAGAATGACATTAGCAATTACGTCTTTTATGCATCTTTATCTCCTGCATATAGGGCGTTTGTTGCATCATTACAATCTGCTTCTATTCCTAAAGATTGGAAAGAAACAAAACAAGATCCTCAATGGAGAGAGGCAATGTCAGAGGAGCTAAGGGCTCTTGAAAAAAAAACAAAACATGGGATATCGTCACACTACCAGCAGGAAAGAAAGCTGTAAGCTGCAAGTGGGTTTTCACAGTTAAGCAGAATCTAGAAGGAAAGGTTGAAAGGTACAAAGCTAGACTTGTTGCAAGAGGATATAGTCAGACATATGGCATTGATTATGATGAGACATTTGCACCAGTAGCAAAGATGGGCACCGTAAGAACATTAATCTCTTGTGCTGCAAATTTTGGTTGGCCGTTACACCAACTAGATGTTAAGAATGCCTTCTTGCATGGTGATCTTCAAGAGAAGGTATATATGGAGATTCCACCTGGTTTCTCTAAACCCGAGGCAATCGGAAAGGTTTGTCGATTGAAGAAATCCTTGTATGGTCTCAAGCAGTCTCCACGAGCATGGTTTGATAGATTCAAACGCGCCGTATGTGGGATGGGTTACAAACAATGCAATGGAGACCATACAGTTTTTTATCACCACTGTGGACGTAAGATTACTATTTTGGCGGTGTATGTAGATGATATTATCATCACCGGTGATGATGAAATAGAGATTGCACGACTTAAGGACAATCTTAATAAGCAATTTGAGGTGAAAGATCTTGGTCCTCTCAAGTATTTTCTCGGTATTGAGATTGCTCGATCCCCAAAAGGCATAGTTCTCTCACAGAGAAAATATGTCCTAGACTTATTATGTGAAACTGGCATGATTGGGTATCCAAATCACAAGTTATGTGCTGAATCAGGCGATCCAGTAAACAGAGAGAGGTACCAAAGGCTTGTTGGACGACTCATCTACTTATGTCATACAAGGCCGGACATCTCTTATGCCGTAAGTGTTGTGAGCAGGTATATGCATAATCCAATGAGTGGACATCTGGATGCTGTTTATCGAATACTTCGGTACTTGAAGAGTAGTCCTGGAAAGGGACTCATGTTCAAAAGCCATGGACATTTGAACGTGGATGGTTATTGTGATGCTGATTGGGCTAGTTGTCTTGATGACCGGAGATCAACTTCAGGCTACTGTGTCTTTGTGGGAGGAAACTTGGTGTCATGGAGGAGCAAAAAGCAATCGGTTGTATCTCGCTCTACAGCTGAGGCTGAGTATATGGCAATGTCACTTGTACTAAGTGAGATGATATGGGTACGAAGTCTCCTGTCGGAGTTGAATGTGCTAAGAAAAGGTCCCTTGAAGATCTGGTGTGACAACATGTCAGCCATTAATATTGCTAATAATCCAGATCAGCATTACCGGACCAAGCATATGGAGATAGATCGCTTCTTTATTAAGGAGAAACTAGACAATGGCACATTAGAGCTTAGTCATGTAAATTTGAGAAATCAACTAGCTGATTGTCTAACCAAGGGCCTAGGAATAAAAGAATGTAATGTAGCATGTAGCAAGATGGGAATGATAGATATATATCACCCATCTTGAGGGGGAGTGTGGGAAGTGTGTGCTCAGGCCTAGCCCAGGCCCAGCCCAACTTATATTGGCATGTATATATATGTACAAGAGAAGTAATGGAATAGACTAGAAGGAGAGATTTTCCAATCACAAAACAATAGATACTGTTCCATGTTTCATTTTCATCACTTGTTTGCTCCTCTCCCAGCTTTCATTTAGTTGTTGTGTAACACACCTAGTCTACTACTACAAAGTTCTACTCAAAACATTGTTGGATTAGAATTGGTTGCATTTTTATTCTCCTTTTACTCCTTTGTTTCCATAGAAATAAGACATGCCCTACCCCTTATCACCAGTTTCTTCAGCCCATTCTTGTTCTTCTATGCTCTAACCAACTTCAGCCAACCAGAATCTTAGTATCAGACACATCCAACATGCAATTTCTCCCACCTAGGCTGAACTACAATTTAGAGTACACATGTAGCTGTAACTTTTACATCTTTAGATGTTTCCTGTCATAGTGTCATGCCATCACAAACCACATAAAAGCCCATGAAATTTAGTTTTCTGGTTTTGTACTCTGTGTTTGGCACTTCGGCTTTTATGATTACAACAACTTTCATACCTCCATAGCTTGAGAAGATTTGATGCAAGTGAGAAATAAAAGGTGAAACAAACTTCCAAGTTCTGATGCTTCCACTCAGTTGCTGAAGTTTCCTACCTATCCACAGGACAAGAAGGTCTCAAATATTTACAGGCCTGACAATTCCATGGACAGCAATGATGCTGTCATTGGAGGCGTGGCATCAGAAGCTTCAGCAGCCGATGAGGAAACTCCTTTGATTCCTTCTGCACGTCTCTCCTATGTTACACGGACCCAAACAGGCAGCCTCAGTAACAGATGACCATGGTTTGCCTGTTTATATGGAGTCGACCATCCTATGGTTTGGTCCCAGGGAGTCTGAATTATGGCACAGGCTGATACACGTATAAAGGCTGTTTGTGGAAGTCTTTCAGCACCTGTTCTCATACCAGGTCACCTGGAAGTCCTCTCACTGTACCTTTTGCAAGACGTGGAATTTTTGTTGGGGAGAACCTGGAGGAAAGTTAGAAAGGTTGCAGAGGTAGGTTATAACTTTGAAATTTGGTAGGCCATATGTTTGATATACGTTATTTCTTAACCCCAGCTTACGGAAACACTGTCAAACATAGATGTTGTAAAAAGCACATATAGACGCTAATTTTTGAATTGTAGCTTTTCCCACTGTGTTGCCTTCAGTACTATGGTATTAACGCTAAGTGTGATACCCACAAATTTTAGAGTGGACTGCAGTTAATAGCAGGAATGCTTCCTATGAACTCTCGGGATTGATTTTGTCCTAATCCATACTTCAGTATATGAGACTTTTGACTCTTGGCTTAAAAATGGCTACTGCAATACTTCACGTGATTTGACTTGTATTGGCTTAAAATATGGTTACTACAATACCGGCTTCGTTCCTGCCTTGAACCTGCCTTTGCGAAATTATTTACATGAAATGAAATCTGTTCTGTGATCGGGATCTGTGCGTTTGATAAGTACAAGATTGTAACCTGAGCGAATTAGAAGGACAACTTGGCACTTTTTTTTTTTTGAGCAATGCTTGGCACGTGGTTGTGTCGGAGCACCGAATGGCGCTCGACCAGTCGAATGAACTGTTCCATGGATGAGAAACTTTGATCCAGTTGCACTTGCATGTAATGGTCACCAGGAAATCTACTGGATGTACATAGATGCAATTAGAACCGACAGGAGTTGAAATAGCAAACTATTTTGTGGACAGCTTGCAACATGGAGGAAAGTACATTGTTGAATGAACCTTTTCGGCAGGCGGCAGCTGCGGCTGCATAAAAATAACTGCAAAACAGCTGCCAGACGAACAGGGTGATTCTCTTCTATTCATAAGCGGAATTTCTCGTACAAAAGTGCTTCACGTCGTTTCCTAAAAGATAAAAGCGCTTCACGTAAGTCATTGACCAGTACATACTATACGAGCATACTATGTTGTGGGATAGATGCGTTGCGTGTGAATTGTATGTCACTGTACCATGTTTCGGTTTTTTTCCCCTTCGCCCACGCCGTCTGATCTTAGTAGTAGCACGAGCACGAAAAAACCATAAAACATCTGAAAAAAAGAAGTTGAAGTTAGGAAAGCAAAAGAGAAATAATAGCTTATTCAGAAAGATGTCATAAAGCTTGCAAAGAAAGATACCAGGAAAATGGAGAAAAGTAGGGAGAAAAGTGTCGGTTTTGTTCAAACAGAAAAATGCCATTTCAAGGTGAGAAACCAAAATATATGTTTTGTAACCAACTCTTTTAAACTGTTTCTGTTATCTTAAAAATAAATTTTGATTCCAGTACTCCTTCCAATCTATCTGTGGTGGTAGTTTGATTGCTACCCTGTTGCAGTCCCTAACTCAATTGCCACATCTAGGCGTTCAATTTCGAACGCATGAGGCCAAGATGTGTATCTGGCATGTAAATAAGGTTCTAGAGAGGTAAGGACTCATTTTTCATCAATAAACATTTTGGATTCCGATATAAATAATTAAAATTCCTACTAAATGGTGTTTTAGACAAAGAGTTCTAAGTCAAAGCAGCAGCAACAACAACATCATGTCTTTTGTCACAAGCAAGTTGGGAGGCTAGAGACAAAACCCATAAGGCTTTCGACGAAGGGTTCATATCAAAAGCGAGAGAACATTTCTCATCATTACCCTATAAAAGGAAAAGTGGGTAAAAAGATTTCTTTCTAATTTTTATCTACTTAGTTCTCATTTTAACTAGCATCACCTCATTTGAAATATAATCCAATTAATGGCACAACTGATTTCAAACAGATTTTGATTCAACATAGAACGTTTCATTACACTAAATTCAAATTATTTTTCATAAGAAACGTTTCGCGCTTCGGATATTCCGTGAAACAAATTAATTTGAATATTCACTCTTATTCTAGGAAACAACGTAGACCGGTTCTCCTCCAAACCCTACACAACCCTATCCCGCCGTCGCTGAGTCGCTGCCTCAGATCCCAGCGGCGGCGCAGCAAGGACGGCGGAGCAGGCACCTAGCAGCGGCTCGGCAGCAAGCGCGGCTCTACCCTCCTCCTCCAGCTTCGACGGAAGGTGAGAACTGAGCTCTCCTCCCCAATCCTCTAATCCTCCTCCTTCCCTTTTTTAGTTGACATTTAGGCTGGATTTATGGGTTGATCCCTGCACGCTCCAGCGGGCGTGGCCGGGGATGGGGACAAGGACGGGGATATTTCATCCCGGTCGGGGATGAAGATGGGGATGGGGAAGGGAGTTTTCATCACTCGAAAGCGGCTGGCAGCTGTTCCTGGCGACCCGGGGGGCGTAGCTCTCCGAGGGGAGGGGATGGGGTCTCTCCTAGGTAGGGCGGCTGCCTATGGTCCGCTTGTGCAGTGGACTATGGTCCTTAGCTTCAGGAGTTAGTTAGCCAGTCCATTGAACATTGTTCGTGTATACAACTCATTGAAATCAATACATTCAGTGTGCGTTGTTCTCTTCACTGATTCAGACCGGAGTAGGTTTTAGCTGCGATAGTCTTCGAGCAAGATGCCCATGGGCATGAGTCAGCTCTCCGCAGCCCTGATTGAATTGACATTTTGGAATGAAGGTGGAACTGAAACTGAAACTGCGATATCAGTTCTACAAGGGTGTGATACCCTGGTATTAAGATGCTCTTTAGATGGGCATGCCCACTTAGCTGCGTTATTGGATCTAATGCTCTCAGGTTTGAAGTACAATTGTATAATGATTTGATGGTGATGCTACTATAACATGTTTGCATTTATGGCATTGGATACCAAAAAAACAAAACAAAACTTTTGTTAGATGACAGCTATAGTCGATTCACCATCAATGTATTACTCTCCATTTTTACGTTACTCAATTTATGTTTTATTATCTAGTACGTGATAGCTTCTGTTTTGTAACCTTCTAGTTTTAAACATGTTTTATTCGCAGGTGAATCAAGTATCATACTTCTATCAAGATGTCTGACGGCCAAGAAACTGACAAGAACATTGAGATTTGGAAGATTAAAAAGTTGATCAAGGCACTGGAGTCTGCTAGAGGCAATGGTACAAGCATGATCTCTCTGATTATGCCTCCACGCGATCAAATCTCTCGTGTGGCTAAGATGTTGGGTGATGAATATGGTACTGCTTCAAATATCAAGAGTAGAGTCAACCGGCAATCTGTTTTGGCGGCCATCACCTCAGCTCAGCAGAGACTGAAGCTGTATAACAAGGTTCCCCCAAATGGACTGGTTCTGTACACTGGAACAATCGTTACTGAAGATGGCAAGGAAAAGAAAGTTACTATTGATTTCGAGCCATTCAAGCCTATCAATGCATCCCTGTACCTTTGCGACAACAAGTTCCATACCGAAGCTTTGAATGAGCTCTTAGAATCTGATGACAAGTTTGGCTTCATTGTTATGGATGGTAATGGAACCCTTTTTGGCACATTGAGTGGCAATACTCGTGAAGTGCTTCACAAATTCACTGTGGATCTTCCAAAGAAGCACGGAAGAGGAGGGCAATCTGCTCTGCGTTTTGCTCGGCTTCGAATGGAAAAACGTCATAATTATGTCCGAAAGACAGCTGAACTTGCTACTCAGTTCTACATCAATCCAGCTACGAGTCAGCCTAATGTTGCTGGACTAATATTAGCTGGTTCTGCTGATTTTAAAACAGAGCTGAGCCAATCTGACATGTTTGATCAGCGTCTGCAGGCCAAAATCCTTAATGTTGTTGACGTCTCATATGGTGGTGAAAATGGTTTCAACCAGGCCATTGAGTTATCAGCTGAAATCCTAGCAAATGTGAAGTTCATACAGGAGAAAAAGTTGATTGGGAAGTACTTTGAAGAAATCAGTCAGGATACTGGGAAATACGTCTTTGGTGTCGATGACACTCTAAAAACTCTTGAAATGGGTGCTGTGGAGACGTTGATAGTCTGGGAAAACCTTGATGTGAACAGATATGTGCTTAAGAACAGTGCCACTGGCGAAACTGTTATAAAACATCTGAACAAAGAGCAAGAGAACGACCAGAGCAATTTCCGTGATCCATCCACCAATGCTGAGTTGGAAGTTCAGGAGAAAACCTCACTTTTGGAATGGTTTGCTAATGAGTACAAGAAGTTTGGGTGCACGCTTGAGTTTGTTACCAACAAGTCTCAAGAGGGTTCGCAGTTCTGTAGAGGATTTGGTGGCATTGGTGGCATCCTGCGCTATCAACTGGATATTCGCTCTTTCGATGAGCTTTCTGATGATGAGGGTGTTTATGAAGACTCTGATTAAGCAATGGATCGCTCACATGCCTACGCTGGACGTGGATGGATACAGTGGCTGCATGTTCTAAATTTTGCTCGATTATTTATGTTGGAGTCCTCAGAATGATGTGTGTTTCGTTTGTCTGCAGCAGTTTGCAACTCATTGTGTTGTCACACTACTGTTGTATGTTTTTCCCTTTTCCAGATAGACTGCTCGATGCAGATTTCCTTCATTTTGTCTAGACTTTTGAAATGACACAATCACACAATTGTTGTACCAAACGTTTCAGGATGTTATCTTCATTGTCATTTAAACTCTCATCGCAGCAGTTGATTTTCCTATATCCTCTTCATTGTCATTTAAACGTTTCAGGTTTGACTTCACCAAATCTTCGAATGAAAATTTATTGTTATGGTTTCCTCAGAGGATGCTATTATTTTGCTTAGGATATGATCTTTTCCCCTTTCGATTTGATGCTATGCAATCTGAAAAAAAAAACTTTGAAATCACAGGCAACTCTTATCAATTCAGCATTATCTGTGTCACGCAGCAAGATCGAACAGGATCCAACAATCTTCTATTCATGTATCATTACAACGCTCTACATTTTATACAACAAAAACCAGGTATGAATTCTACATCATGATGAATCATTTCTTTGGCGATGCCTTCTCCCACCCCCCGCATGAATCGTCGCAGCAGCTCTCCTCTCCGATCACCCTATTGAGCGTCCTCCCGACGCAGCTCGCCGACGCGCACCCGCCGTCCCTTGCGTTGTCGAAGTCCGGCCCGAACCCCATGAATATCGCCAGCTACGAGTCAGCCTAATGTTGCTGGACTAATATTAGCTGGTTCTGCTGATTTTAAAACAGAGCTGAGCCAATCTGACATGTTTGATCAGCGTCTGCAGGCCAAAATCCTTAATGTTGTTGACGTGTCATATGGTGGTGAAAATGGTTTCAACCAGGCCATTGAGTTATCAGCTGAAATCCTAGCAAATGTGAAGTTCATACAGGAGAAAAAGTTGATTGGGAAGTACTTTGAAGAAATCAGTCAGGATACTGGGAAATACGTCTTTGGTGTCGATGACACTCTAAAAACTCTTGAAATGGGTGCTGTGGAGACGTTGATAGTCTGGGAAAACCTTGATGTGAACAGATATGTGCTTAAGAACAGTGCCACTGGCGAAACTGTTATAAAACATCTGAACAAAGAGCAAGAGAACGACCAGAGCAATTTCCGTGATCCATCTACCAATGCTGAGTTGGAGGTTCAGGAGAAAACCTCACTTTTGGAATGGTTTGCTAATGAGTACAAGAAGTTTGGGTGCACGCTTGAGTTTGTTACCAACAAGTCTCAAGAGGGTTCGCAGTTCTGTAGAGGATTTGGTGGCATTGGTGGCATCCTGCGCTATCAACTGGATATTCGCTCTTTCGATGAGCTTTCTGATGATGAGGGTGTTTATGAAGACTCTGATTAAGCAATGGATCGCTCACATGCCTACGCTGGACGTGGATGGATACAGTGGCTGCATGTTCTAAATTTTGCTCGATTATTTATGTTGGAGTCCTCAGAATGTTGTATGTTTTTTTTTGTCTGCAGCAGTTTGCAACTCATTGTGATGTCACACTACTGTTGCATGTTTTTCCCTTTTCCAGATAGACTGTTCGATGTGGATTTCCTTCATATTGTCTAGACTTTTGAAATGATGCAATCACACAATTGTTGTACCAAACGTTTTCAGAATGTTATCTTCATTGTCATTTAAACTCTCATCGCAGCAGTTGATTTTCCTATATCCTCTTCATTGTCATTTAAACGTTTCAGGTTTGACTTCACCAAATCTTCGAATGAAAATTTATTGTTATGGTTTCCTCAGAGGATGCTATTATTTTGCTTGGGATATGATCTTTTCTCCTTTCGATTTCATGATATGGATCTGAAAAAAAAACATTGAAAATCACAGGCAACTCTTATCAATTCAGCATTATCTGTGTCATGCAGCAAGATCGAACTGGATCCAACAACCTTCTATTCATGTATCATTACAACGCTCTACATTTTATACAACAAAAACCAGGTATGAATTCTACATCATGATGAATCATTTCTTTGGCGATGCCTTCTCCCACCCCCCGCATGAATCGTCGCAGCAGCTCTCCTCTCCGATCACCCTATTGAGCGTCCTCCCGACGCAGCTCGCCGACGCGCACCCGCCGTCCCTTGCGTTGTCGAAGTCCGGCACGAACCCCATGAATATCGGCGGGCGGACGTTCCC
>LAPY01000034.1:82477-98334 GCA_000970635.1 Eragrostis tef
GGCCCCCGCCCGCCGTCGGCCGGCACTGGTCGGACGTCCTGCCCGTTGCCGTTGCCGTCGACATGCATCAACCATGATGGCTTGCTAGGCCTCCAGAATATTACTGCTCATACATACACTGGCGGCTGGGGCCCGGTCCTTATTCCCAACATCGACACACCCCGGATGTCCTTCCGTCGGTATCGTGCTGCCCCAGTAGTGTGCCGCGGTGTTATCCACTGGCTGTGCAGCGATGTGTCCGATTATTCAGCTGAACAATCCTCGTTCCAAAGAAATCGCACATTGTTGCCGTGGACCTAAGCACTGGCCAAGCGACGATGATTAGGATACCCACGCAATGTTCGATACAGAACGACGATGCATCGACCGAGAAAATGTTAATGTTGGCCACGTCTGAGGGTGACCGACTATCTTTGCTGCGGACATGGGAGGAGGCAAGCATGGAGGTCTCAGTCTGGTTGTATGTCACTGATCATGGCATCGACGAGGAGAGGAGCTGGTGGGTGCTTGGGCAATCTGTCAATATCAGGAAACTCATCGAGGATGCAGGTTTGGCACACTATCGACTAGGTTGCAAAAATTGGACGGTGTTGAAGGCTAGCTAGATTGGAATGGTTCTGCCCCAAGAGCCAGCGTCTGATTGTCTGGATTCCTTACATTGGACTGTTTGTACTTGATCCGGAGAGCATGCAAATACGAAGAGCTGAAGGCGATAGTCATGGGCGCATCTGGCCATACGAGATAGACTTGACGCTTTGCTTCTCCAAGATGAAACCATCCTAGCGATCACTAGAGCTCGTATTTGTGTTCAACTAATTATATATTGTGACAATTGTGTTTTTACCCTTGCTCTGAACTTCAATTCTAATTTTAGTTTTACTTTTTTTTTAACTTTATAATTTATTTTTGATTTTTCAACTTGAAGCATGAGTCACAATAATTCTATTGTGATTTTACACTACTGAGATCCAGTACGCTTCGATTAGCATCCGACGCAGGAGGTCACCGGATCGCGGAGAAGTGCTGCTGAGGCTGAGGCTCTACGGGACGAAAACGATTCGTACTCGCGTGCCACGTGCCCTTGCGCTAATTAGCATTCTCCGATCACGCGCCATCCCCAACTCGCCGTCCGCTACCAAGAAACAAATGCAAAATCCGCAACCACCCCAAGAGCCCCCTCCGCCGCAGCCGGACGTCGGAGGGTACCAGAGTTCCAGACCAGCGGAAATGCAATCGGGGGATATGCCCATCTCCGGGGACGCAGTGGACATGCAGGGGCATCCATTATGGCCTACGCTGAAGCCAATTTCGCTGTCGCGCCGATCCATGACGGGTCGCAGCCCTAGCTTGCCGCCGTCCCGGAACCACCACCCTGCGCCGCAGAGACAGCCGCGTTTAAGTTCTGGAATGTCGCTGTCGGAGGACCCCGTTGCGCTCCCATGGCGGCTGCCGACAACGGAGAAGGCCATGGGCACATCGCCGTCGCGGCGTCCCCCGTTAACTTTTTTAATGTTGTAAGCTGATTCTGCAACAATACATGCACGTGGTAATGTATGAGAACTTCAATGTGCATTTGTACCATCTTTGTTTATTCTTTTATAAGCCATAGAATTAGTCATACTTGTCGACATGGTTATGATTAACGTAGGTTTTGCTTGGCATCCCTTGAATCTTTAACCAGCCATATTCGGCGATTTCTCGGCCCTGCGTTGCTGATATTCTGATTAGACTGGAGGAAGAATTGGTAGAATGATAACTGAATCACATATATGCATTCATCATGCATAGGAAACCTTTTCTTTGTGCAGTATGTAGTAGTAATTGTTAGATGTATTCTGTATCTTGTGTATATTCCCCTTACTGTAGGCTCTTTCTTGCATATTGTACATCCTTACCTCTTGTACATCAGTCCCCTTTGGGGTATGGCAATGGATCAAATTGTGTTTGTAACAGTTATGAATTAACACTTTCAATTCTCAAATGTGCAAAGAGATATAGACTAGGTCAGCTAAGTAATAAGTTGGAGGCCAAGAAATCACTTATAAGGATTATGCATCCAAGGTGTGCCACTAATCATGGAAGTTTCCTCACACAAGTGGTATCATTGAATTTGTTTGAGTGCACATTTTGTATCGTCATGATCTGCAAATTATGATTTTTCAAACAGCCCTTAGAGGGTACACGGCACATCTTTCATGTTAACTGTTAGTTAGTGCTTATAAAGGTATATTCTTCACCTAGTTTTCCTGTGAATTTGTATTTGAATTTACCTTCTGTATTGTCATGCTTCCTTATTTGCGACCAAAATATTGTGAAAAAAATGAGCTACAAAACTGTCCCTTAATGCGTAAATCAAAATATTATGTGCTCATAATTATTACTTGTTTATATTTCATATTAAGTGCTTTTAATTTACTATTTCGTTTTAATTCTAGGTCACTGTACACCTGTTGGATGGCACAATTGCACATTGTGAATTATTATATTTTAGCAAACAATACGATATAGCCTTCTATGCAATCTTTGGGGAATCTCACTTGCAAGCTTTATCACTGGAGTCTAATTTGGAGGACGGTAAGGATTTATATGTGCTAGCCAGGGACAAGAATATGGATTTAATTTTGCAAGACAGTCCAAGTGAAGTATGTGGACCCTTGTGAATATCAGCATAATCACTATATGTTCATCGATGGCTCAATTCCTAAGATTGTTATTCTGTATATTCCTCTGACCTGTCTTACCAACACTTGTAATTTACTGTAACTTAAATCCTATTTGTACACAGTGCGGTACTGGAGGTATTTTGTTGAATTCGAGCGGAAGAATTGTGGGGATGCTATTTGACACAGCTCCACTTACAGCTTTTATCCAAAGTTCACTCATTCTCAGGTGTTTAGGATTGTTGAGAAAATTCGGGTATGTACCATCTGCTTCAGAAAGTGTACTATTCAAATTAATATTTTATGATAACAATCTAGCGGGCAAGGTTTCAGAAGTTGTGAAGAATTTTGATTTGCAAAAAATTATTCAAAATAATTAATGATGGATGTATGCTAACTTCATTTGTACAATATGTAAATTATAACTTTGTGCAGACGACTTCCTCGGCCCCAGCTTGGCTTAAAGCTAGGAACAGTTGGTTTCCTAGACATTGCTCAAATTGAGTTGTTGTCCCATAACTATGGTGTGACCTCTGGTATCATCATATTAGAGGTATGTACTTGGTTAAGTTTTTGTTTGTACTGCATTACGCCTCCATATTTCCGATTTTGAAGTTCAATTCTTTGAACTGTTTTTAGGTTTCTGCTGGATGTGCTTTTGAGAGAGTTGGTATTAGAACAGGGGATGTTATTCTTTCGTGCCAAGGAGCGAATATCTCAAATATGACTCAGGTTAGACATTCCAACCTGCCGATTCAAAGAAGACCTGAAAGTATATACTGTATCATTTTATTTTACAGTAGTCTCCTAATACTTTTTTCTTTCAGCTAGAAGAAGTTTTGCTGGATATTGGTGAAAAACATTTTGAAAAGGGCGATGGTGTAACTTCGGAAGTTGACATTGAGGTAAACGATGAGTAGGCTTGCTAATTACTAGTTTTATTTGTGATTAATGGATTGGGTTCCATTTGGATGGTTTGCAACTGGCGTAAGCGTAAATCAGGTCGGGTTGGGTTGTGTTTGCATGCTTATTTGTTTGGGGGTGAAACGGGTCTGAGTTTTTTTTTTAGAGTGATAGGTGCTTTTATTGAGAAACTCTGGTGTTTCATGATGCCAACTCGGTTCAGACAGACTTTCAGATGCTCTATAGCTAAGAATGAGCTACCTGATTACAGACTACTGACATGAATAAAAACATGGGACTCATGAGCTGCTGTCTTGATGTCCTGGATTATTCTAGTATGGGAGCGGTTTATGTCCTCCGTGTTGCACTTGTTTACAAGAGAGGCAAACCGCTGCTAGCCTGCTACAACGGCCCTGCAGATAGGTGGTTCAGAGGCAAACCGAATCGCACGTCTGACGGTCATTCTCTGCCGTCTCCGAGTCTGCCATCTTATCAGTCCTTGCCTGCAGGCAGCCAAAAACTCACACCTGTGATCTCTGACAACAATGCTGATCCTGTTCGATTTGCACCCTCAAGCACGGCTGCATCCGCATTAATCATCACCCATCCGTCCGGTGGTGGAGTGACTGGAGTCTGTTAGGAATAATCTTAACATGGTGCGTCCTGGTCATGTTGCGTTGCGTGCGTACGTAGTTAGTCAGGCCATATTTCCGATTTTGAAGTTCAATTCTTTGAACTGTTTTTAGGTTTCTGCTGGATGTGCTTTTGAGAGAGTTGGTATTAGAACAGGGGATGTTATTCTTTCGTGCCAAGGAGCGAATATCTCAAATATGACTCAGGTTAGACATTCCAACCTGCCGATTCAAAGAAGACCTGAAAGTATATACTGTATCATTTTATTTTACAGTAGTCTCCTAATACTTTTTTCTTTCAGCTAGAAGAAGTTTTGCTGGATATTGGTGAAAAACATTTTGAAAAGGGCGATGGTGTAACTTCGGAAGTTGACATTGAGGTAAACGATGAGTAGGCTTGCTAATTACTAGTTTTATTTGTGATTAATGGATTGGGTTCCATTTGGATGGTTTGCAACTGGCGTAAGCGTAAATCAGGTCGGGTTGGGTTGTGTTTGCATGCTTATTTGTTTGGGGGTGAAACGGGTCTGAGTTTTTTTTTTAGAGTGATAGGTGCTTTTATTGAGAAACTCTGGTGTTTCATGATGCCAACTCGGTTCAGACAGACTTTCAGATGCTCTATAGCTAAGAATGAGCTACCTGATTACAGACTACTGACATGAATAAAAACATGGGACTCATGAGCTGCTGTCTTGATGTCCTGGATTATTCTAGTATGGGAGCGGTTTATGTCCTCCGTGTTGCACTTGTTTACAAGAGAGGCAAACCGCTGCTAGCCTGCTACAACGGCCCTGCAGATAGGTGGTTCAGAGGCAAACCGAATCGCACGTCTGACAGTCATTCTCTGCCGTCTCCGAGTCTGCCATCTTGTTCAGTCCTTGCCTGCAGGCAGCCAAAAACTCACCCCTGTGATCTCTGACAACAATGCTGATCCTGTTCGATTTGCACCCTCAAGCACGGCTGCATCCGCATTAATCATCACCCATCCGTCCGGTGGTGGAGTGACTGGAGTCTGTTAGGAATAATCTTAACATGGTGCGTCCTGGTCATGTTGCGTTGCGTGCGTACGTAGTTAGTCAGGCTAGTGTTCGCGTCTGTGCAGATTAGCTGCGGCGAACAAGTTCAAGTTGGGAACGCATTGCATCGCGTTCAGGTCGAGTCCAGTCCGCAGGTCGCTGTGGAGGGCGCGTCAGTTTCAGTTGTCTGGCAGGTGTGCTGCGTTGGCATGCAGGAGAGCTGCGCGAAGCCGAGTCATGGAGGATTACGAGTCGCCAGCGTGACCCGTACGTTGTGGAGCACGTCGTGCGGACGGGCGTGGTGCTCGGGCGCAGCGTGATCCGAGTCGAGCGGATCGGCGCGAGAAGACCGGGGAATGGAGGAGTGCTCCAAGGTGTGGCCCTGCTCTATAAAGGGCGTTGTAATCCTACGTTAGTTGGTGAGTCCAGAGCGAATAAACAGGCCAAGATACAGGCGAGTAGTCACCGCGGCGTTCGTCGCCGGAAATTGCTTGTGCTCCACTACTGTTCATCTTCTTTCTCGCGTTCTCATCGTGAGTGAGATAGAGAGGCCGTAGCAGAGAGGGTCGCCGGCTCCAACAGAGTCCACTCTTTATTGTAATTGGATCACACCTGTTGGAGCTGATGAGCAAGTACAAGTGCTGCAGAATCATATCAACATTTGCCATCATTTTCTCCTCAATTCTTCTTGGGTGCATTACATTCTTCTCATATCAAGCATTTCCGACCTCCCTTATGTGCGGAAAAGTAAGACTCCCTCCGTTTGTTTTTTGTTGACGTTAGGACAGAGCAATTAGTTCAAATATGAACTAGCAATTGTGTCGGAACGTCAACAAAATAAAGTCCGGAGGGTGTAGTTAAATTGTAACCTTCTCTGTGCTGTTGATAAGGTTTTCAAGAGTCATTGTTTAGCAGTTCTGAATATATCATGTTTAACTCTGAAGCCACCTCTTCTTCAGCTCCTCTGTGCTGTTCATAAAGTTTTCAAAGAGCCATTGTTTAGCAGTTCTGAATCTATCACGTTTAACTTCGAAGCCACTTCTCTTCTTCAGCTCCTTTGAGATGTCATTTTTTAGCGGTTCTGAATATATCATGTGAAACTGGTCTGAGTTACAAAATTAAGATGACTGTTTGCATGCCATGCCAAAATAGAATAGTACATATCAAAAACCTACTACTACTTTGACATGGGTTGCAAGAACCTTCAACTTTCGGTTTGAGCTGCAGGAAACTATAACTAGACACTTGGCTGCAAAAACCAACAGCTTTATCATGTTGGGCCAACCTGTCAGCCTCAAGGGCGTGTACAGTGTTGACAGCTCAAGCAAGCAGCAAAACTGTAGGCTTTGGCAACCAAATATCAAACTACTTGTAGGTTCTACAACTGGCACCGTAAGATGTTGGTTTTACCCATGTCAATGTAGTTTAAGTATTTGAAATTTGCTACAAACGAATTCCTGATCTGCCACCGAAATATAAGATGTTGGTTGATTATCTTCTTGATGTCACTATCATTTAAGTATTTAACTTGTTGGGGCCGACTAATTGTCAAATATTTAGACTGATATGATGCCCCATATTCTCATTGTCTGATCATAAAAGCCCAAACCAACTCCTGAGTCCTTTTCCTTTAGTTATTGGATTCAGTATTGGAGGTACTGCAGTAAGTTGACGTGCTACAAAAAAGCGAGTTATATATTGATTTTTGCAGCACATGTCAAAGTAGTTGTAGGTTTTTAAAATTTGCCTCTGATCTGCCAAGAAATAATTTGTTGGTTAAATTATCCCCTGAATGCTGCTATCATTCAATTTGTTGGGGTTGACCAGACTTTCATGTTCCAGTTTCATTGCTTGCTCATAAATCAAACCGAGTCCCCCTATTGGGTTGAGTTTTGGAGGTCCTGCAGTGGAATGGACATTGAGTTTGCTTTGGTGAAATGAATTACATGTTGACTACAAGTTTTTTTTTGTCATTGCAGTTTTGTGTATTTCGTGTACGCAAGGGTACGCGTAGGGTCATCAGTTTGACTGTGGAATTGTCTGATGGGGTTGAATTGTTTCACTCAGGTAATGCGTTTCCCGTTGAACTGTTAAAGGATGATTATCTTTCCACTTCTTCCTGTGGTTTCTGTTCGTCCTCCAGATGCTTATGCAGTCATTTTAACTTCCAGGTTCTGAGTTGGCATGTTAAAATGCAGGGTGGAAGTAACTTCGCAAGAACAATGCCCCGAATTTAGCATGCTAATGTAACTTGTTAATAAGTCCATGTACATTTTTAGTTGATGGAGGCGGATACTTGTGCACTGCTTATGCTTGCCCTTCTTTTTATGGTCCTTCGTATTCTCAGCCGGCGATGAAATTTTGTCTCTGAGCCTATGACTAGCATTCTATCATTGTGCTCAATTCCTGGCTGTCGTTTACTTTTCTGACCGGATTGTAATAAGGAATAAAATTACCACTGTACATATAACCTGGGTCCTTTGTTAATCTGATGGACCTTCCCTTAAACTAACACGTGTGCAATCTCCAAGCAGAGATTCGCTATCTTCCATTTAACGACTTTGTTAAAGTTAAAGCCAAATTTCGCTTGTCATTTAATAATCGATAGTTCGTGTGTAGTTTTTTTTTTAAAAAAAATATACTCCTATATCCGACTTCGTGCGTAGGTCGTCTAGAGCTCCGCCCGCAGCGGCAGCTTCGAGCTATTTTTTATCACGGAATTGGCCAAAACTGCCCGTGTGGCTCTCAGGAGGACGAGTGGACGACGAGACAGGCACCACCAAAAGTAAAACGATGGTATATGAGCCCTAATTTTGAGATCCGAATGAACACGTGCTGATTTTGAGGGGACAGGGTACTTCAGATTAAGGCGTAGGGTCATTTTGCATGTAGTAATTTTTTCATGTCATAAAGATTATCCTATTTGATACTACATATGCTATTTTCCGATGTTGCAACTGTTATACCGTTAGGGGGTCAAAAGTTTGCAGTTGTATGTGTACGATATGCACTGAACCCTGCCAACGCTCCAGTTTGATTTTCAAGCATCAAACAATGGAGAAAGAATAATGATGCCAAACCATTTACAAACACCAGCTAACTCTGTCACTCTTGTCGCAGGCGATCCAAACCCTTTTACCTACAAGTGTACAAAAAATCTACTAACTGTCCTCAAGAAGAGAATTCTTGGCCTAAGGAAGAATACCCAAAGAATTAAAAAAAAACAGCCAATGCTCACCAACCATACTGACAACACATGCTAAACTATATGAAGTCCACGTAGTTCCTCTCGTTGTACTAGAAGAAATGAGGATCTGCAAAGCACACAGGATGCCAACCAAATAATGTGGACACTGGTCAGCAGCAGTATTTAACAAAATAATCTTGAAGGAGGAAATATTGGAGGCTTGATCTTCCTCACAAAGAAAGAAAAATGACCGGATTGTAATGAAGGAATAAAATTACCACTGTACATATAACCTGGGTCCTTTGTTAATCTGATGGACCTTCCACGTGTGCAATCTCCAAGCAAAGATTTGCTATCTTCCATTTAACGACTTTGTTAAAGTTAGAGCCAAATTTCGGTTGTCATTTAACAATATAGTTCGTGCATAGTTTTTTTTTTTTTAAAAAAAAATATACACAGCTTCGAGCTATTATTTTTTATCACGGAATTGACCAAAACTGCCCGTGTGACTCTCAGGAGGACGAGTGGACGACGGTACAGGCACCGCCGAAAAGTAAAACGATGGTATATGAGCCCTAATTTTGAGATCCGAATGAACACGTGCTGATTTTGAGGGGACAGGGTACTTCAGATTAAGGCGTAGGGTCATTTTGCATGTAGTAATTTTTTTCATGTCATAAATATTAACCTTTTTTATACTACATATGCTATTTTCTGATGTTGCAACTGTTATATCGTTAGGGGTCAAAAGTTTGCAGCTGCATGTGTACGATATGCACTGAACCCTGCCAACGCTCCAGTTTGATTTTCAAGCATCAAACAATGGAGAAAGAATAATGATGTCAAACCATTTACAAACACCAGCTAACAACTCTCTGTCACTCTTGTCGCAGGCGATCCAAACCCTTTTACCTACAAGTGTACAAAAAATCTACTAAATGTCCTCAAGAAGAGAATTCTTGGCCTAGCGAAGAATACCCAAAGAATAAGAAAAAAACAGCCAATGCTCACCAAGCCTACTGACAACACATGCTAAACTATATGAAGTCCACGTAATTCCTCTCCTTGTACTAGTAGAAATGAGGATCTGCAAAGCACACAGGATGCCAACCAAATAATGTGGACACTGGTCAGCAGCAGTATTTAACAAAATAATCTTGAAGGAGGAAATATTGGAGGCTTGATCTTCCTCACAAAGAAAGAAAAATTGTTTGTTTGAGTACCTGACCAGAGCATTAGCTTCACAACGAGAAACACTCCACTGTTAGTACTATAAGCGAATGGCAGGTGGGGATGAAGATTCAAATGAAGCTCGAAGCGGCCTGTTCACAAACGGGTGTTCCAAAAGTTGCGCTGCAGAAGGCCGTTGATCTGGATCAACTCTTACACACTGGCCAATGAAATCTTGAGCTTCTTTCGATAGGTAGTTTGGAATAGGAGGTCGTTCCCCTTTCCCAATCAAGAAAAAAGCATTTGTCTACAAGTAGGGAAGCAACTTTAGTGGATTGATGGATACCGATATTAGGCATATGTTGGTTACGCCTTTAATGAGTTATAGAGAACATAATCAAGGGAGAAGAACATTTTATATCGATAAAATCTCTCAAAGTAATAAATATGGGAAGTTATCATGCAAAGTACAAAAAATGGAAATCAAGGGAAGACATTGTCCGAGAAAGCAGCAGCTCCAATAAATCTTTATAGCCACAATGATATGATTAGGGATGAAATTCCAATTAAAGCATGAGAGATTCAACGTTACTGGATTGTAGGAAATACAATGAATTCTGTACGTACCAAACCAAAACCCACACAACCTATTTCACAGAAGAAAAGGAGGGTTTTCCTTATAAAAAAAAGGGAAGAAACGTGAGCTGCTAAGATCCTAGTTCTTATTTATTGCATAGTCAAATAGAGAATAGTAAGTTTTCTGCTTATTTATCCAAAAGTTTAATATCCTAAACATCAAATAAGGCCTAAAGAAACATAAGTTAAATTGCAAATATCTGCAAAAGTGGGACAATAAAACAAGTCGTAAAACTGAAACATGACTTACCCACTCCATGTTGGGAAATGGTATTTGACGAGTTAGCATTTCTAAAACAGTGCAGCCAAGGCTCCATATATCAGCTGACGGCCCATAGGTCTTTTTAGGATTAATAACCTGAAAATGAAATGATGCATCCAATTTCACCAGGGGATACTACACAAGTATTGTTCAACTGTGGCCACATAACATCACAATGGTACAAATTGCAAATTTTACCTCAGGGGCCATCCAATAAACACTTCCTTTGCATGATCTTAGCATGTTAATTTTTGACATCTGAAACAACAAGAAAAACAGAACCATGAGGCAATTCACCAGTAAGAAAAAGCAACCAACAGATCAGAAGGACGAAATCTAACCTCCTTTGCTAACCCAAAATCTGCAAGCTTTACAGATCCATTTGCATGAACCAATATATTGGCGCATTTGATATCTCTGGATATGAAGCAGTTGTTTCAGCTGATCGAAATTATTGTATCGCAAGTGGAAGCAAGAAAATGAATACATCCCACATCTCAAGAGAAGGAATGAACAACATTATGAAAGATAAAACAATATCTCATTTATAATGTTTCACAACTACCAGTGCCAAGATAGTATGTTTAACCAAAGTTTTAGGACAATCCAGAAAAGCTGCCTTTTGCATGGTTCCAATAAGAATTTAAGTTGTTCTTGACCCGGACAATCCAATGCTGATAGTTAGCTAACCAGGTGCCCAGGTTCTCACTCCAATAGGTCTAGCAAACAGATGCGGATAACATATTGACTTGGTTGAAGAAAAAAGCATTTGTCTACAAGTAGGGAAGCAACTTTAGTGGATTGATGGATACCGATATTAGGCATATGTTGGTTACGCCTTTAATGAGTTATAGAGAACATAATCAAGGGAGAAGAACATTTTATATCGATAAAATCTCTCAAAGTAATAAATATGGGAAGTTATCATGCAAAGTACAAAAAATGGAAATCAAGGGAAGACATTGTCCGAGAAAGCAGCAGCTCCAATAGATCTTTGTAGCCACAATGATATAATTAGGGATGCAATTCCAATTAAAGCATGAGAGATTCAATGTTACTGGATTGTAGAAAAATACAATGAATTCTGTGTGTACCGAACCAAAACCCACACAACCTATTTCACAGAAGAAAAGGAGAGTTTTCCTAAAAAAGGGGAGGAAACATGAGCTGCTGAGATCCTAGTTCTTATTTATTGCATAGTCAAATAGAGCATAGTAAGTTTTCTGCTTATTTATCCTAAAGTTTAATACCCTAAACATCAAATAATGCCTAATAGAAACATAAGTTAAATTGCAAATATCTGCAAAAGTGGGACAATAAAACAAGTCGTAAAACTGAAACATGACATACCTACTCCATGTTGGGAAATGGTATTTGACGAGTTAGCATTTCTAAAACAGTGCAGCCAAGGCTCCATATATCAGCTGATGGCCCATAGGTCTTTTTAGGATTAATAACCTGAAAATGAAATGATGCATCCAGTTTCACCAAGGGATACTACACAAGTATTGTTCAAATGTGGCCACATAACATCACAATGGTACAAATTACAAATTTTACCTCAGGGGCCATCCAGTAAACACTTCCTTTGCATGATCTTAGCATGTTAATTTTTGACATCTGAAACAACAAGAAAAACAGAACCATGAGGCAATTCACCAGTAAGAAAAAGCAACCAACACATCAGAAGGACGAAATCTAACCTCCTTTGCTAACCCAAAATCTGCAAGCTTTACAGATCCATTTGCATGAACCAATATATTGGCGCATTTGATATCTCTGGATATGAAGCAGTTGTTTCAGCTGATCGAAATTATTGTATCGCAAGTGGAAGCAAGAAAATGAATACATCCCACATCTCAAGAGAAGGAATGAACAACATTATGAAAGATAAAACAATCTCATTTATAATGTTTCACAACTACCAATGCCAAGATAGTATGTTTAACCAAAGTTTTAGGACAATCCAGAAAAGCTGCCTTTTGCATGGTTCCAATAAGAATTTAAGTTGTTCTTGACCCGGACAATCCAATGCTGATAGTTAGCTAACCAGGTGCCCAGGTTCTCACTCCAATAGGTCTAGCAAACAGATGCGGATAACATATTGACTTGGTTGGCCTCTCCAAGGGTTCACAACACAAACTCAAGAGGGTATACGACACTCATAAAATTTTGGGACATTTTAAGAGAGATCTCACACCAACTTTGCATCTCAACCTCAAGACCAACCCAAGAGTAGACCCAATAAAAAAAGGATAAGGACCTGCATACAAATAGTTTCTTTTATAGAAAGACTCAGCAGTGCATAGTGCACAAATATTTCTTAAGAAGGTTGGTGTGTTTTCTAGAGGTTGGTACTGGAACACAGATCATTTTCCCCAAATACACGTTCACAATAGAAATGATTGATGCATGAATACTTTTTGCTAGAAACAATGTTCAAATATCAAGCTATTACTGCTAGCACATCGGAAGCACTAAGTTATCCCCCGAAAAAAGTGTTAGAACATAGGCAGCTTTATACCTGTGGACCACATTTCGCTCATGTAGGTAAACCAATCCATTAAGAATTTGCCTTGTGTACGCAGAGACTTGTGATTCTCGTAGTTTATACTTTTGATAGAGGGATGAAAGAGAACCTTGTGTAACAAGCTCGATAAAAATGTAGAGTTTAGAATCTTCCTGAATAGAAATGGAAACAGATCACATGAGTCGAGCAACAGTACTAAGGTGCGCATATCAATAAATCGTGCACATGGCATAATGATGATAACCTAAATTAATTATCTCTGGAACTAAATGCATAACAAGGCAGCATTTGCAGAGTACCTTGTCAGTTCCATAATACTGGACTATATTTTCATGTTCAAACTGACTAAGTAGTGCAATTTCCTGAAAAAAGAAGTGTAAAATTAGGTTCAGACTATAGATGATCTTAGAAGATCAATCGGCAGATAGAAATCACGATCAACATGTTTTACCTGTTCAAGCGCAAGAATTGATTGTTGTGCGTTGCTGCCTTGGTCAAGCAAAGATACTTCCTTCACGGCAAAAAACGCACCCTCACTGTAGAGATAGCATTAAAATAAATTAAATTCTTACAAATAACATTATCGCACAGAAAAAAGAAATGTACACTTCACATAATTCTAACTTGAACTGGACTTAACTACTAAGGTTCTTTTGGAGATGAATAGTCTAAGGTATTTTGCATGAATGAAAATTTCCTGTATATTTTTAATCAGATAAAATCTTTGAAAGGATGAAATTTGCAACTGCATGGCTTCTTTCAAGATTATTTACAATGGATTTTCTAATAGCAGCTTAGTGATGGCAAACAGTTGGGAATCAAACAATAAAGATATGTTGTGAGGGTGTTTGTTCCCATGACATACTGTACAGTTTCCCCAAACTAAGCGTACGTCCCCAAAGCCTAGCTTTAAGTTTGTGCAGATTGGGAAAGCAGTGAATAAGACAAATGAACCAATTAAATCCATCAATATCAGACTAGAGTACCATGCACTATTGGACTTCATGGCAAGAGCTTACAAAAGGATGCTTGTTATATTAACACTTCAAAATAATTCAAATCTGAATTTATCCCTTAGTCCTAGCAAATTAGAAGCCACGCAATACTAGAGACATTGACTCAACAACGGTCTTTTAATGCTATAACAGAAACCGCTCTTATTCTCAAAATCCCTGGAATTGTTGAATCAGCTATTCCCTACTGTCACTTCTCCACTCGTAAGTAATCCATATATAGTTATATACTGGATTTTACATAGGCAATTTCTTATGCATGTTATACTTGCACCAGCACAAGATATTGACAAGACTATATGGTATTTAGTGTAGTTATACATATAAGAGAACTATAGTTAATTGTTCTAACATGTTGTCTACCTTTTCTTATCACCACCATGTCCATAGCGTGTGAGGTAAGCAATTTTGATAGTTTTGTTATCTAAAGCGACTTTTTTGTTTTTTTCTTAAGCATAGCACCTGAGCCATTAGAACCGCAGATAGTGAAACAATCCACTTGTCACCATAAAAATCCAATGACCCCAAAATGTGACAGACTTAAGACCAAATTAGGCAACTCATAATAAATAGCAATCTGAGCATTGTTGCATAAAACATTAAGCATGCATTGACAGAAATAAATATTCCCTCTCGACAACATAGGAATCTTGTGACCTACAGGATACACATTGACAGAATGTCCATTCAAATGCTTCAGCGATATGCACTATTGCGCATTTATGCTGCCAAATTATGTTCCATTGTAGTATTTAGATTTCCATGCCGGACTATGGAACTTCAGCTTATACAATTAAAATGATTTAAAGTAATAAAAGATCCAGTTGATGAACTAATTGGAGGCAAACTAGACAGTTTGTTGCACTATGTTTGTAGTAAGCGGTAAGTAACCATGTGTGACATGACAACAACAAAAAATTAATACTAGCAGTGCCACTTACTCGCTGATCCCCTCATACACCATTCCGAATGAGCCGCTCCCCAAAAGAGCACCACGCATCCATGACTTGATCTTCCGCTTGAACTTGCCATTCGGCGAAATGATGAACATTGCCTCTGTAGTAGTACTGGATGCGTCATCATCATTTGTTGTCGACAATGAAGATGTTCCAGTGAACCCTTCGAAGGTCTCTCCTATTCTCATTTCTTTCAGCTCCCCTCCCACAGCTGCAGATCCATCCTCAACGTCCTCTTCATCCGACATGCTGCAAGCATCCGTTCGATCGTGTGCCTGTCCCAATTCATTTTTCTCTTCCCTGGGAGCAAACGACTGCACAATATCCCAAGCCGACCCAGTCATGTCATCAGCAAGAAACGACTTCCTTGCCGGCGGTGGAGCGAGTGCGGTGATTGGTGGAGGCGGAGAGAGCAGGGGAGGCCGGGTGCCTCGTATGCCGACCTCCCCGCCCCCTCTCCTTGGTGACGGGAGAGGCAAGCCCGCGGTGGTTGCCACAACAGCAACGGCAGTGTCGGCCTTGGGGGATTCCTCGGGCGGCGCAACGGTGGGCTCATCAGCGGATTCGGTGGCGGTGGAAGTGGACGAGGAGTGGAGGGACTCCTCAGGAATTGGGGCAGGGACGGAGAGAGGCTGCTGGAGCTGGACCTCAGGGGCGGAGACCGAGCGGACGACTGGCGAGAATTCGTCGGCGGCAGGGGTCGGGGCGTGGCGGGAGCGGGGCAGGAGGTCGGAGTTGGACCGCGACTTGCGCGCCTCCCAGGCGTCGAGCGGGATGGCGAAGTCCTCGGGCCCCGAGAGCCCCAGGCTCCGGCAGAGCTCGTCGACCTCCCCCTCCGCGCTCCCGCTGATGCGGAAGTCGGCGCCGGGAGCGCCAGGGGCCAGGTCGAGCG
>LAPY01000034.1:104920-115297 GCA_000970635.1 Eragrostis tef
AGATTATCCGCTTTAATATCTCGGATAATCCATATCCGTCGGATTTTACGAACTCCATATCCTAATCCGCATCCGCGTGCTATCGGAGCGGAGCGGAGCGGATTCTCTAGGATATCTAAAATCTCACCCCAAATTCTCAAAAATCGGATTCGGACCGGATCGGAGCGGATAATTATCCACACCACTTTCACCCCTAGCAAGACAGGTTGCCTTAAGGCTCACCTTGACATTGTGTATCAGTTTCAGTGATAAAATTTCCAATTAGAAGGAAATTAGGGGGGGGGGGTTGTCAAGGAGGAAATGCGGAATTAGATTGCTTGATTTTGAGTGTTCGTACTTGCTCGATCTGTTTCCTAGTTGTTGAGTAGATTGGTTGATTCTTTGACTGAGAGTGAGAGAGGTTTGGCCTCGGCCTCTCTCTTGTCTCACTAGTACCGAACCGAACGAAAATGAGCACCCCTAGTTTTGCTAGCGTCTTCTAATACAATTTTGCTCCGCTGGGTTTGTTGTTGTGGCGAAGCCCAAAACGGTGTAAATCCCGGCCTGGAACTAAGCACATCGATGAGCTGTGGCCCACCCCCAGATTCAGCCCAGCGGAAAATTCTAGCACTGTATCACCATTTTTTCAATTTTTCACCTTTTTTGGCCCACTCGTGTGAGCCCAACAAGCTTCCGGCCCAGTTTGGGCCTGGACTCGCCGGCACTGCCGGAAGCGGCCGCCGCCGTGCGCCATCGCCGCTATTTCCCATCCTTCGCCGCGTTTTAGGCGCTCCCGGCAAACGCGCACAAGCTTGTGCTCCCCTGCTCTGAGAAAACGAAAGGGAAAAAATGGCATCTTTGGCCCGCTCCGCCGCCGCCGTCGCAAGATCGGCGCTTCGACCGGCGCCGCTAGTGGGCCGCGTCCTGAGCGCGCCGCTCCCTCCGCTGGTGTCGCCTTCCCCGGCCCGGGCTGCCCGGATCCTCCGCAGGTGACAGACCAGGCGATCTATTCGAATGACGCGCGAATGGATGGGTTTCGCTGCCTGTGTGCTCACCTCCGGTTCGGGTTCTTGCAGGTCTGCCGCGGCGTCGGCGGGGCTGGAGACACTCATGCCGCTGCATACTGCGGTGGCAGGGGCGCGGCTCAGGTCATGCATCGCCGTCGACTCCTCCTGCTGGAGCTCGCTTTCTCAAGGTAACCACCCGTTCGTTGCACGATTCCAATGTGAAATCTATTCTTCGAGTTGTATGCATTTGTGAATACAGTGCTGTACTACCACTACCTTGGATCTGGTTTGGATAGGGTACGCTTTGCGAAATTCCATGTGTTCATTTGTTATTCTTTCTTTTTCGTAGTTTTAGTCCTGGTTGGGTTATTTAACAGATGTGTCTATTCCCATGTCCATGCTTATTATTTGTCGAATTATTCCATCACCACTCACCAGGTCCAACACAATCAATAAAGCTCACTGATATACTTTGCCCGTTTAACTAGTCTTCTGAAATTAATATGTATCACGGAATCGAAGACTTTAAACACCTGGGCTGTGGCCTGTGGGTTCCTTTTTCGTTAATTACCATTTTTCTCAAGAGGGAGGGAGGGAGTATCTCGAGGATCAAATATTTTTCTACAATTGCTGGCCTTTGTAAAATTTGTGGATATGTTTCTTTTATCCCTCCTAATATTGACTCTTTTGAACGGACTTATTCACTTTCAGTGCTATCTGATTGAAGCTTTGTTGGCACCTTCTGTTTTATAACATTTGATAGGATTATAGTGTTGAAGAATAAATTTGTTCATTAATTGATGGCTTGATGATGGGACCATAGTGATAACCAGTAGCGATAACCAATTTGTTGGATGGTGGAATGCTTGCACCTGAGCATGATCCTTATGGTTATCAGAATCAGAGATATCACGCCTTTTATTTTCCTCTTTTGCTTTGTCTAACTGTCGAAGTTTTAGTTGCATTCCGGAAATGATATTCCTTCTTGTATTGGTGAGTTTAACGTTTGTAGAATATGGAGTTTTCTGCTTAGTCAGAAATTTTACGTGCATATATAAAATGAAGGCTCTATGGAATTATAAACCGTTCTGGGCTCCTTGTTGCAGTGCCAAACAAATGTTTTAGCACTTCGGCCGTAAGTCATACTTCTAAAACATGATCATTATAACTACCTGCCACTTTTCTCGTGTCAATAAAGCATGTCAAAGCTGTTGCTTCATGAGGCGCTCTTACTTACCGTGTCATCATTGTTTGCAAACTTGTTTTTAGCATTTTACACTATGGTCTCATCAAGATATTGTTCTTACGAATGATGATATGTTGAGTGCCTTCCAATTTTTTAAAATCTTATTTGGGAGTTGTATTGTGTTCTTCTGTTCTTTTGGGAAGCACTAGTATCTGAAATAGTGAAGTGATCAGTTTTAGGTACCTATGTCTTATTAAGATGGCATGCTGGATTCAACCAGTCAAGTTAGAAAAACGAATGTTCCTATTCTTTCTTGAAAAAGATGGGTTTCAATATTTTGACACTGGTTATTATAGGTTTAAACAAGCGCATCTGATCTTGGCTAGGAGGTGCACAGCAGAGAAGTGAGGACACTGAGTCTAATTAAAGCGCACTTTTTCTCAGATATTTCTAGAACATCTAACATTTTGTTTTGCTGTTAATCAATGTGTGTACTTTTGCTAAGACAAAAGAGCATGCAAAATGGTTAGTATAACCTTGTTATCTTCATTTTATCAGTTTGATTTTGCAAGATTCTTATTCATGCTGTGAATAAAAGCAATTAAGTGTTTATTAGTATACATGTATTTGTGTTCTGACTTATCTTATATTTTTGGTTGTATAGGATATGCTTTGCCTTTGTGACAGAGCTGCACATGAAGAAACAACGAGCGTTAGGAATTACAGACATTGGGTTGTAATAACTAGGTTGTAATAACTAAATACATGTAAACTCAAAGTTTCCTTTATTCTCATTGCCGTTTTGTATCCTTATTTATTTATCCCAGCATTGGAACATCATTTGTTGATGTTAAAACTTTCTGACCAATGAAATTGTTTGCATCAGCTGTTTATTGCAGTTGATTCAGTTGTGATGTTGTCTGCTATTTTCGTAAGAACACTATCTTGATGAGACACTAGTGTAAAATGCTTATGAAAAAGTTTGCAAACATTAATAACACGGTAGTTAAGACCGCCTCATGAAGCAAAGGCTCCGATCAGTACCCATTGCTGTGGCAGCTAGATGCTGCAGCTGCAGCCATTTGCAATTGAGAACCACTACAGGTCCGACTGGTTTTGTGCGACTTGTGTCCACAATGTGAAATCTATTCTTCGAGTTGTATGCATTTGTGAATACAGTGCTGTACTACCACTACCTTGGATCTGGTTTGGATAGGGTACGCTTTGCGAAATTCCATGTGTTCATTTGTTATTCTTTCTTTTTCGTAGTTTTAGTCCTGGTTGGGTTATTTAACAGATGTGTCTATTCCCATGTCCATGCTTATTATTTGTCGAATTATTCCATCACCACTCACCAGGTCCAACACAGTCAACAAAGCTCACTGATGTACTTTGCCCTTTTAACTAGTTTTCTGAAATTAATATGTATCACGGAATCGAAGACTTTAAACACCTGGGCTGTGGCCTGTGGGTTCCTTTTTCGTTAATTACCATTTTTCTCAAGAGGGAGGGAGGGAGTATCTCGAGGATCAAATATTTTTCTACAATTGCTGGCCTTTGTAAAATTTGTGGATATGTTTCTTTTATCCCTCCTAATATTGACTCTTTTGAACGGACTTATTCACTTTCAGTGCTATCTGATTGAAGCTTTGTTGGCACCTTCTGTTTTATAACATTTGATAGGATTATAGTGTTGAAGAATAAATTTGTTCATTAATTGATGGCTTGATGATGGGACCATAGTGATAACCAGTAGCGATAACCAATTTGTTGGATGGTGGAATGCTTGCACCTGAGCATGATCCTTATGGTTATCAGAATCAGAGATATCACGCCTTTTATTTTCCTCTTTTGCTTTGTCTAACTGTCGAAGTTTTAGTTGCATTCCGGAAATGATATTCCTTCTTGTATTGGTGAGTTTAACGTTTGTAGAATATGGAGTTTTCTGCTTAGTCAGAAATTTTACGTGCATATATAAAATGAAGGCTCTATGGAATTATAAACCGTTCTGGGCTCCTTGTTGCAGTGCCAAACAAATGTTTTAGCACTTCGGCCGTAAGTCATACTTCTAAAACATGATCATTATAACTACCTGCCACTTTTCTCGTGTCAATAAAGCATGTCAAAGCTGTTGCTTCATGAGGCGCTCTTACTTACCGTGTCATCATTGTTTGCAAAGTTGTTTTTAGCATTTTACACTATGGTCTCATCAAGATATTGTTCTTACGAATGATGATATGTTGAGTGCCTTCCAATTTTTTAAAATCTTATTTGGGAGTTGTATTGTGTTCTTCTGTTCTTTTGGGAAGCACTAGTATCTGAAATAGTGAAGTGATCAGTTTTAGGTACCTATGTCTTATTAAGATGGCATGCTGGATTCAACCAGTCAAGTTAGAAAAACGAATGTTCCTATTCTTTCTTGAAAAAGATGGGTTTCAATATTTTGACACTGGTTATTATAGGTTTAAACAAGCGCATCTGATCTTGGCTAGGAGGTGCACAGCAGAGAAATGAGGGCTTAATTAAAGCGCACTTATTCTAAGATATTTCTAGAACATGTAACATTTTGTTTTGCTGTTAATCAATGCGTGTACTTTTGCTAAGACAAAAGAGCATGCAAAATGGTTAGTGTAACCTTGTTATCTTCATTTTATCAGTTTGATTTTGCAAGATTCTTATTCATGCTGTGAATAAAAGCAATTAAGTGTTTATTAGTATACATGTATTTGTGTTCTGACTTATCTTATATTTTTGGTTGTATAGGATATGCTTTGCCTTTGTGACAGAGCTGCACATGAAGAAACAACGAACGTTAGGAATTACAGACATTGGGTTGTAATAACTAAATACATGTAAACTCAAAGTTTCCTTTATTCTCATTGACGTTCTGTATCCTTATTTATTTATCCCAGCATTGGAACATCATTTGTTGATGTTAAAACTTTCTGACCAATGAAATTGTTTGCATCAGCTGTTTATTGCAGTTGATTCAGTTGTGATGTTGTCTGCTATTTTCGTAAGAACACTATCTTGATGAGACACTAGTGTAAAATGCTTATGAAAAAGTTTGCAAACATTAATAACACGGTAGTTAAGACCGCCTCATGAAGCAAAGGCTCCGATCAGTACCCATTGCTGTGGCAGCTAGATGCTGCAGCTGCAGCCATTTGCAATTGAGAACCACTACAGGTCCGACTGGTTTTGTGCGACTTGTGTCCAACTGGATGAAAACCTGACATCCTAGAGTTGCATGAGAAAAATAAAGAGCCCTGATTGACTGATGAAGGGCAGTTGTACGAGGGTCGCACAACACAGTCGGACTTGTAGCATTGCTCTTTGCGATTGGCTGCTGGTTGTTTTGTTTGCAGCCCAAAGCAGCCACAGCAAAGCCTTACTATCACAGCTAAAAGCATTTGACACGCTTTATTGACACGATAAAAGTGGCAGGTAGTTATCAGGAAACTGTTTTGGAAGTATGCCTTACGGCAAAAGTGCTAAAACATTATGCATGTAGATTTCTGACTAAGCAGGAAACTTCATATTGTACAAACATTAAACTCACCAATACAAGAAGGAATATGTTTTTAGAATGCAATTAAAACTTCAACAACCAGCCAAAGAAAAAGAGCCAGATAAAAAGGTGTTATCTTTGCTATTCTGATGACCTTGAGGGTCATCCTCAGGTGTAGGCATCCAACAAAAATAACTGATTTTTTCTATGAAGAAGGTCCAAGATACGACAGGGTTGAAATTCTAATAACGACTTAACAACCTTCATCAAGCCAACAATTAATGAACACATTTATTCATCATCACTACAATGCTATGAAATATTGTGGCATAAAAGGTGCCAACAGAGCTTCAATATGATATAAGCTTTTTAGCACTGAGAGTGAATAAGGTTTCCGTTCAGAAAAGTCAATTAGGTAGGGGGAAAAGAGACATCTTTCCATCCATTAACTAGTAGCTATAAATAAAAGATTGACCTCAATTGTAACTGATACGGTAACTGGTTGAGGGTGACTCGCCGGCCGACCGCAGTCTCTCCTCGCCTTTTTCTACCGAGAGACATGGCCTACAGTCACCGTCCGCTGGCTGGACGCCATTCATCGGAGGAGACCTTCTTCCTCCTTGCTCGATGCCTCTTTTCGTTCCGTTCAAAAAAAAATGCCTCTTTTCGTTTCCGTCAGGACACGGAGATATATACATGGACTGCTCGAAGCTGTTTTCGTAGACAAAAAGGACGTGAGACGGCCGGGCGCAGACCCGTGTATCTGGCTCCGCACTAGACACGAACTCACGGTGTCGGTTGAGGGTTGTTTCGATAGGTCGGCGGCCACACCAGCGACGCGACAACATGGCTGACGAGCACGTCGTCGGCATCGGGTCCTCGACCCAAAGCGCGTATAAGGAGGACGAGAGGGTCAGGTTATCGCTTCTTGATGTGCGGCGGGAGCAAGCCACACTGTACGACCCGAAGCAGCGCGGCTTTCGCTGCTGCCGCGGATTCGAAAGCTGCCGCTCCGAACCCGTCGCCGTGTTCGACCACGAAGAAGAGTGTAAGTTTTCTGCTTTTTATAGCTTAAGATAAGAATTGGTGTGTTGTAATTCCTTCCAACAGCTCAATTTTCGATTACACTCTAGCTGCAATGACTTTTAGGTGTAACTTTTGACTGATAATGGTGCAACTGATAACGGTGCAACAAAAACGTCATGGGGAAAGCTAAAATTTGCCCGGGTGAAAAGTTGGCCTCCAGCACCCGAATTCTGCCTTCCTCCTTTTCTTCTCAAATTGCACGCATTCAAGAATGATCACATGTTACAAATGGAAAATCAGGTGTTTTTAGGGCCATGAATACCCGAATTTTGTCCATGCCTTAAGTTACAGTCAGTTTATATTCGAGTTACAGCTGCTTTATACTGAAGTGACAGCAATTATTTTGGTGTAATTTTTAAGTATAGACGGTGTAAACTAAAATTCAGGTGTTAGGGCCTTCTAAAATACCTGAATTTTTTTTCTCTACCAAATGAGATTAGATCTCAGCCAGATCTGATGGTTGAAAGAGCCATCTGATTCTTGATCCAATGGTCTAAAATTCAGGTGATGGGATCCAATTTTTCACCCAGGTGAGCTATAGACAGCCCCAAAGGTCATATGTCGTTACATATCAAAACTCTGGACTTTTGTTGCTAGTATAAAGTATATCTAATCTCAGCCACAGATATAAAAATTAGATGGCTCAAAAACACCGTTGATAAACGTTCATTAATTCCTTATTACACCAACAGAAGCTTATTTAGGTTCGCAAAAAAAGTATTAACGTATTTTTTGGTTGATTATTTCTCTTGACTTCACCAGCAACGACTCGGATTGCGCGACCCCTTGACACGATTCCAGAGTCTAAGCGAAATTTACTGGCACTCGCCTTGAGCGTCCTTTATGTGAAGGTATTGGCCTCTGATGTTGGTTTCCCCATCAGCGTATTTGGAACTATCTTGATGAGAGATGACTTAGACTTCAAATCCATCTACCTCTTCAAACGTGACACAGATAACTGCCAGGTCATCAATTCACCGGTTAGTATTAATCCTTCAACAAGAGACATGAGCTGAAAAGCTGTTCAGTTATACGTTGCTTAGATATTTTTCAGATTCGACTACTGCAATCGTGTTTGACATTGTCTTTTGCAATCGTTTTTGCAGGATGAAATGCTGATTTTGACGGGTCCTGATCGAGGACCCTTTGACGCAACTACCTTTTATTTCGAGATCGACTTAAAAATCAAGGGTGACGAAGAAACTATGGACAGAATCTTTAGTAGGACCCTAGTGGAGGAAGATTATCCTCTTGATCAATGGAGTAAGAGAGAACAAGTTTCCAGTTGCTGAGTACGTTAGAGTTGGCATACAGGTCTGTGCACTATGCGGTGGAAGCCACGGTTGGAATCAAAATTATGAAAGGGCCAAGGGAGTTGTTGGGTAGCCTGACAGCGTGCTCCACTCAAGAGTCAGTTGAGATGGTGTTATACGATAGTGAACGTTGGGGGGCTAGTGCTGTCACTGCAGATGGATTGGTGCCTCTACCTCGTCGTTTGGTAGTTCTACGTGAAGACGAGGACCTGATCCTTAAAGTTTGTGTTTTTGGCCGGGGACGCAAAGCTAAGCCCAAGACCACTGTTATAACTGTTGAACATTCTGACAAATCATTCGATATAAAGAGTGGGCGTTATCACTTAATAGTCACCGTTTCTTGGTCAGGCATTCTGAGGCGAGCCTGAACCGCGTTTTCGCGTGCATAATGATTTGCACGGAAGTGCGAACCCCCCCCCCCCCCCAGTTTGTGATGATTTTGAAATGTTACATATGTACGGTGTGTTTAACGTAAATACTGTTTTGCTTCCCTACATTACTTCAATCAGGTGAAAACAAGCAGTGACGGATTTGAATTTTCGCTTACAATAAAGCCCTGAAGTCAGTGATGTCGTTTTATAGCGCTGCAATCGACCCGGATCATTCAATACGACAGTATGAACACCAAAAAAAAACTCTATTCCGCTCTTTTGCAAATACGGGGCCACATTTCCAGACTTCATGTGGGCATATATGTCAAGAAGGACGCCGTAATGCCGTATTGTACTTTTCATGCACCTTTTCACCAATCTCATCTAGAGAGCACACTACTAATTTCCTTTATAAAAACGTATTTGCTTCTGTACAGGCGATTGAAAAACGATGTTGGTTTCAGTAGATGGTTGGACCATTCGATCTGTTAGCTCTGTTCGTGCATTCTGATCGGCCGCCCGATAAACATCGGCAACATAAAGCTAAAGACAACTGCAGCCGCTGAATCTTAATCAAACGGCTTTGGACGTCGACTGAAACAACCTTATTTTCAATCGCCTGAAAATTAATTAGCAACAACGTACCACATATAATACAGGTATCGTGCATAGTAAAACTTTTCTATATTTACCAGTACAAGCTCTAATTAAATGATCACTAGAATGATTTCATGTTGGAGAGGCAAAGGGTCAGGTCTATCTCATATGGCCAAAAGTGGCCGTGACCGTCGCCTGCAGCTCTTCGTAATTGCATGCTGGTCAAATCAAGTACAAACAATCCCACGTAAGGAATCCATATGATCACACGCTGGCTCTTGGGAGAGAACCATTCCAATCGAGTCCTCAACACCGTCCAATCCGTGCAACCTAGTCGATAGTGTGCCAAGCATGCATCCTCGATGAGCTTCCGGATGTTGACAGATTGCCAAAACACCCAGCTCTTCTCCCCGTCGCCCTTGTCGCCGCCGCTGCCGCGATCTCCAACGTACAACCAGATTGATACCTCCATATTGGTCGGCTCTCCTGCCTGCAGCAAAGATAGCCGGTCACCACCCTCGGTCGACGTTGCCAGAAAGAACCAACATTTTCTTGGTGGATACGGCCTGATTGTGCATCGAACACCGCGTCGGCAGCCTAACCATCCTTGCATGGCTGGTGCTTAGGTCCACGGCAACGACGCGCGACATCTTTTTGAAGCAGAATCCCTTAACAGGCGACGAATAATCTGACGCGTCGCTGCACAACCAGTGGATGACACCCCGGCACACCACCGGGGCAGCACGGTACTCGCGGTCATATGAGTAAGGCATCCGGAGCGTGTCAATGTCTGGTCTAAACACCGGGCCCCAGGCGCCACTCTCCGAGCAGTAATTCTGGAGGCCTAGCAGGCCATCACGGTTGACGTCCGCGGCAAGCACCTGGAAATTAAGAGTTGGGTCTCGGGCTAGTCTCGGCGCCATGGCAGGAGTGCAACACGTAGCGTGTGCTCGTGGCGAGACGAGTCGGGCGGGGTATGGACGTGTGGAAGCCGGTGAGAGGGTTGCACACGCACAACTCCGGCGCGAGGCCTCGGCAGAGGAGGAGGAGGCCGTCGCTGCACGCGAGCGGAGCGTAAAACTTCGTCTTGGTGCCTTCTGCCGCCGGCAGGAGGGAAGGGACGGGCAAGCTGTCGGACCAGTGCGCGCCGGCGGCGGACGGCGACGACCATGACGATCGGCGGGAGAAGCCGAGCTCGCCGGGGTACATCTCCCGGTAGAACAAGCCGAGGAGGAGGCGGCGGTCAGCCTGGCGGCGCGGGTGGCGTCGGATCTCGGCCGCGTTCTCGATGACGGCGCGGCGCCAGTGCCTGGACACGGCGGCGGAG
>LAPY01000034.1:199628-219102 GCA_000970635.1 Eragrostis tef
CCACGCGCCGCGGTAGGTGGCGCCGTCGGGTCCGACGAACGCGCCCTGCCCCTCGATCCGGCCGCCGCGGAACTCCCCCTCGAAGGTGGCCCCCGACGGCCACGAGAACCGGCCCTTCCCGGACGCCTTCCCCCGCCGCCACTCCCCCTCGTACATGCACCCGTCGGCCCACACGTACTTGCCCTCGCCGTGCGGCGCGCCGCCGTGGAAGCCGCCGCGGTAGACGTCCCCGTTGGGCAGCGTCTTCTCCACCACGCCGTCCACCGGGCCCTCGCCGGCGACGGCGATCATCGCCGGAGCCACCCGCCTCATCTCCCACCCTCACTCACGCCAGCCGCATTGCACAGATCGGGACGGGCTAGGGTTTGCGATTTATGCTCCCTCCTCTCCTCTCCTCTCCTCTCCTCTTCTCCTCCAAGCTTTTGGCCTCTCCCCCTTTTCTGCTTCGAATTGCTTTTTTTTTTTCTCGTGCTCTCACTGCTGGCTACTTTGGTCGTTTGATCTGGGCTACGAGTGGTGCCAGTACTGGCCTAGTACTAGTACTCCTATGGAAGGGAGTGGGGAGGAGGAGGGGATAGAATGGAGGAGAGGAGGAGGCGCTTTTTACCGTACTGCCCCCCGGGCATCGGTGGAATCGGCGTGCCAACGGGACGCGCTCCCCGCGCGGATTACGTGAGTTTACGAAATGCCCCCTCGGGTGGAGCGGTGGGGACACTAGGGCGGCACGAGCCACGAGTGGACCCCGTCGTCGACGTCCGGGTCGGGGATCGGTGGGTGGAGGACGACGAACGAGCCCGCGCGCCCGTGCTGCACACGCACCGGACGAGGAAACGAGGCGGGTCGGACAAGGTCCAAACCGGGTCCCGACCCTGTGAAAAACTTGTTTGAGTGGCTGATTGTTGGGGTCGGTGGCGTTTGTTTGTTGACAGCGTGTCCGCTTGGCACTTCTGGGGCAGGCATGCTTTGCTTTGCTTGGTGACGGATAGACAGTTGGAGGTCTAAAGGAGCAACTATGCAATGATACTGTGAGGGTAGGACGGTTTCTCAAAATAGAGTACGAGGTGTGTCGAAATGTCGCATAAGCGAGCTTTTCTGGGAAATTGTTTTGGTTTGAATTCATGTTTTTTATTACGACATTATGATTTAAATTGGAAGAATTCCCGCCAAACGGTTTCCATGCAACGTAAGCATGTGCGTTTCCGAAAAGCAGAGACAAACAAAAGGGCAACCAGGAAAAAAATGATTTTGTTGTTTTCGAACTTAAATCTAGCAGAGTTGTATCGGTTTTAAATATTTTTGTTTGATATCTAAAAGATGCCAATTGAAAAGGATATGGTATTGTCGTGTTTCGAGCTTCAATCTTACTAGACTTACATTGGTTCTAAGATACGTTTGTCCGGTATCTATAAACATGCGCAATCTAAAGGAAATGATTTTGTCCTTTTTCGCGATTCAATATTGCTCGAGTTATGTTGATCGTTGAAGGTCTAAATGAGCAACTATCCAACAACAATGTTGCGATGGGTATGGCTGTTTTTCAATAACGATGTGTATCTCACAAGCAAGCTTTTCAAAGAAAATCATTTTGATTTGGAATCAATTTTTTTTACAGTCATGCAATTCCCACCAGTTGGTATCCATGTAATGTTGGCATAACGTGCGCATGAGCAGTTTTAGAAAACAAATAAAAGTGGAAATGAAAAAGAACTGCTTTTGTTGTTGTTTTTCAAAACTTCAATCTAGCGGAGTTATATCAGTTTTAAGATATGTTTGTTTGATGTCGACAAACATGTCAAATGAAAATGATTAAGTTTGTTGTTTTTTTCTTCAAACTAAGCAAATTTATCTGATACTATATTAATTTTGCACAGGTAACAAAATTAATTTTGTCACTTTTGTGTATAGATGCGTAATATAATGAAAGGATAGTTATGTACATAAAACGCAGCGACAAGAATTTAGTATATCGACAAAACTTTGCACGTGCATTTAGTTCTAGTATGTATGCAAAGGTGAAATGGCCATGGGGCTTCCAACAACATGATAGAGATCAACAAAAGTAAGTTTGCTGTAGCATTTTTGGTGTCGGTATTTTCTATGGCTAACAAAAATGTAACATGAAGATATAGAAAGTGGTAATAAACTGTATGGATATCCTTTCAATATAAAAGTGAATCAACTTTCTGCAAGTTTATCTTGATTCAGGAGATTTTTGAAGCTGAGATCATATACAATGTCGTGATTTTTCATGCAGTGGTGGAACTTCATTGAAGGTAAAGGGGGTCATCCCCCCCCCCCCCCCCCCCCCCCCCCCACAAAAAAAAAAAACACACACACCCTTTTTTTTTCCTGTTGATGCACTGTACTGTGAGAAACTAGAAAGGATCCACCTACTTGTTAGATCTAATTTATCAGATTAGTGACACACTATTGTTTTTGTAAATGCAGTACTGGAATTAATTGATCAGATTAGCAGGCCTAGGTATGAACTTCATGGTTTGTCGCCTAGTTTCTTATAATGACATTTATCCGTGTGTCTTAGACAAGGATATGAAATGCAAACATGCATTGGAGAAGTTTACTGCTGTGAAAACTCATTCCCTTCAGATCTGGTGCATGATAGAGTGTCATACTGTCAGCTGTTTAGTCTGGGAGTCTTTTATGCATAACAGCGGTGACTGACGATTTATTATCCAAATAAAACACATAGTTGGGCCCTGTGATTGAATTTTTGAAGAAAACATCTATTTTCATCATTGTTATGACAATATTTCCAATCCCAAAATACTTTCATAGCTCTACTCCTCTTGAGTTGTTCTTTGAGTTTCGCCACTCCTTGAACATGCAAGCCGCAAGGGAACGAAACATAAATATTTATGAATCATTGGGCTTAACCATGTCATGAATCGAACTTTAATTAAGTAAAGAGATGACAAGGTTTGAAAATATATGTGCTCTCTATCGGTGTCCGGTTACATATGAGTATATTGTAAGCAGCCCTTGATAAATACACAACGCAGTGCCGTTTGTAGGATCTAGCCTAATTAAAGAGGAAAGCATGGTGTGAACAGCCAGTCACGGAATTGGTTTGATGGACTCATCCGTGCGATAGAGCTGGTGGATTACGCCCCTTGAACTAGCAGTGAACAAATGATTAGTATTTTAGTATCCTATTATTGACGAGTCTTGGGCTGATGATTTCCATTCGCATTCTTTTACACTTTCCTCCATGCACATGGTGCTGGGGATGCACGTCCAGTTCAGATTGCATCTTCCAAGCGCTGATGCAGGTGAGTTTGGATTGGAGGGTCAATGGCCATCGATTTGGTAGCTTCAAAGTCGGTAGTACTACGTGCAGTTTGAACGTGACATCATCTTTGCCAATGAATCCAGTGATTCCCGTCAATGAATCCATTGATACCTGGAAATCTGTCTAAAATGGTAACAGTCCTTCCCTAGAGCGCTACTGTTACTTCAGTTCCTGCTTGTATAGGGCAATTTTTTTTGGCAAGTCGCACGCGGGGACCCGTGAGTCCGTGACCGGGTTTCCTTATCCATGCCAGCAGCAGTTCAGCACAGGAGAGCACCGACCAAACGAGATTCACAGATGGAACTCAGCACTTCACAACAGACAGGCAGGTAGCCGAGTTCGGACCTCGGGGAATCCTTGCCCGGAACAGCAAAACTTCAGGCGGTTGCCAACTGCGCCACCCGCCCTCGCCGAAGGCACCACAAAAGGCAACGACACCGACCCGGTTGCTTCCATCGGCCGTGGTGCCGTGTCGCGCGCGCCCACGCGAATACGCGATGCGATCGGGACGTGCTCCTCCTAGTTCCAGGACAAAGAAAACGGCGTCACGCGGTCTTTGTCTAGATCGGCAGACACCACGCACGTCGCAGACGCGCGCCGCGCCGCGCCACGCCACGCCACGGCGAGCGCGCTTGACTCGACAAGGAGCGGAAAATGACGCGAGGGCAGAACCGAAGCGCGTCGCTCACGGCCGTTCCATTCCCTGGTCTTGGCTGCCGGTTCAACCACTGTCGTCGGTTTGCTGTACCTTGTTGGCGTCAATGGAGGTTTCTGCTATTTTTATGGAGAAGATGCGAGGTGGCGAATGAACATGCTTGGGAGTTTAAGCCTCCCGTAGGTTACACGTTGCCGATGATTCCCTTTGGAATTGCTGACTACGGACTAGTTGCAGTCAGACCCGAGCTTAGCTTGGTTGGTGACATTTTGAAACCGGCAACGGACATGTTGAACTGTTTTGGCAAGATGGAGCATGATGTGCGTTTTTGCAGATATACTTAGCGGCCATAAAAAGATTGATCCCAATTCATATCTGGTTATGATACGAAAATTTTACACTAAATGTTTGTACTGTAGTACAAGAACGTGGGCTACAAGAGCAAGAAGGATGAATACTGTCGGCGTGCGAATGACAAGTCTGATACTGGATGAATGTGCTTCAATACAACAACGTGTCCCTGCTGGAATGGTTAAGAAGAGACATTTTGCAGGGGTAAATGTTGTGCAAAAGTAAACATTAGAATTTTAGGTAACAGGTCAAATGCTTGTGAACGATAAACCGAGGAGCCTCCAAGGAAGCCATATTTGGTAACACGTTGATGCTTTAAATCGGGTGATTTGTCTGCGAAAGTTGCCATGAAAGAATATACTAGAAGAACATAGCAGATAAAGCATGAACCCAAAAGTATGAAACCGAAAGGAGGAGTTGATATTGTCGGTTTATGAACCTCAAATTTTGACCAAACTTTTTGCCTGTTTTGAGATAAACATGTTTGATAATTACTAGGAACCTTCATGTTCGGTGCTCTGTTCTTTCTCCTTGTAAACGCCCTCTAATCTAGTAGCTCAAGAATTCATAAACGTCGCTATACTAAAGCTTGGAAACACTACGAGCAACAGTGGAAACACTAAAAAAAAGCAGAAACATAACGATAATGTGTTGCTTGTGGGGGGTATTGCCCTGTAGTACTTGCGTGTTCTTATGTGCACAAGCAAAAGGAAATGATAATTACACAGGACAAAAAATATTCCGATATCAGCATTCTCTGAATTGCAGAACTCTTTTATGTTCTATTTTTGGGTGCTTTTTCTCTTTGGAGATATAGGCTGGCCAACAACTGATAATTATCTCCTAAATAGTAGTAACAGAGAGTTTTGAGGTAAGAATGTTAGCAACATGTGCTGTAGCACTTATCAAGAATTCTTCTGAAAAGACCAAACGATATCATTAGTTGAGCCCTATGTCACTGTCAGTTGAGATGGCCCTTGATGTCAATGTTTGTCTCAACGGGCCTAATATTGTACAAGAACGTGATAGAACACAAAGTGTTGCCAACCACTCCCGAGAAAAAAGTGCTGCGCAAAGGACTGCAAATCCTACGAACTAACCTAAAGAAAGCTTTGTGTGAACGGGAATTAGTTTGGTGGGCTGTTTAACTCAGCCCTTTTGGGATCGAGTTGGTGGATCATACTCCATGGATTAGTGAACAAATGATTAGCACCAGCCGTACTGTTGACGAGTCTTCACGAGATTTTGTTTGCAATTTTTAACTTCTTCGCCCATGCACACGTTGTAGGGGTGTTCACATGTTCAGATTGCATATTGCAGCTGAAAGTACTAGGATGATCGGCAGGTGATTTTTGTGCTTTAGTCTTTTTTGTTATTGAAAAAGAGCCATTAGAGTTGGTTGAGAAAAAATTGCACTGTATGTGCAATCAACCAACACCATCAGCTAGCCAGAAGGCAGGTGCCGGAGCCTGGAGCAGAGTGAACAGGATTGATACCATGACTATTTAGTTTCCTAGAAGATTGTCAAAATTTATTTAGGAAATAATAGAAAAAATATATCATAGCAACGGTCCTGCATTAAGAGCTGTAAACCCATTTCGTACCAGACGAAAACCCCGCGTTCCAGATATTCTGAAGAACCTCAGCACAGAGGCTCAGAGCAAAGGAGATTCAGAAACACCTGAATCGGACAGCAGAACTCAACAGCAAGACGCGAAATTCTTGCCCATAACGGCAACCGCGAGAGCGCGGCCAACTCCGCCGCCCGCCCTCGCCGTAACCATTATAAAACGCCGACGCGGCAAAAAGGGCGCTAAAATCCCACCTGATCCCTGACCCCTGACCCGATTTGTTCCATCCGCCGTGCCGCGCGCCCCATGGGATGCGATCGCGACGTCCTCCCGTGTCCAAGACAAGAAAAAAACGGCAGCGCATCACGATGGCTGGGCGGCTCGTTCTCTTCTGCCTCGCCACGTCCGCGCGCGGGCCGTGCGAGCTTGACTCGACGAAGCGCGGAAGATGACGTGAAGATAGAACCAAGGCGCGTGTGTTTCCCTGACTAATTTAAGTACGCTCGTCAGTTGCTGTCACTTGCGGCGTGATAGGAAATTGCCAAATTTGTATGTGGATGAATCAGCATGTATGCATGGGAGTCTAAGCCCTTCACAGGATATGTTGCCAATGATTCCCTCGGTATCACTGATTAGTCGCTGTCAAGCTTAGTTCGATCATCTCGCGACATTTCCAAACCTGGAAACAGTTTTATATACTGGCCAGACGGACTGGGAAAGGGAAATGAGAGCTACTGGAATACCCAAAAAAAAAGGGGGTAAAATTTCTGGGAATCCTATGTTCGGATGATGATCAGTTAGAGATAGCTGCTATCTTGAGGCTAAGATTACAAGAAGACCGTGGAGAGTGAGATAGCTAACCTGGACAGAAAAGGCAAATGGATGGAGATAGTATGCTACAATCCGCAGCTGTCATTGGTTGCCTGTGTGCTGAAATATCCGAGGAGGAGATTTACAGTATGACATCTGTATTTTTTTTTGGCCCTGTTTGTTTCCAAGGCTAAATTAGCCAAAAAAAGTAAATGGCTAAAACTTTAGCTCATGGGTCACCGAACGGAGGGCAAAAACTTTAGGCCTAAAAAGCAAAATGGGCAAAAACTGGAGCAAAACTTTAGCCCTGAAAGAGGCCCTAAAACGGGCTAAAACTCGCATGCATTGTAATTTAACTTTGAATTGTGGCCGGTAATGTTTGATTTGTATGAATTTTTATATATTTACATGGTGTTGCATAGGTTTGGAAATATTTGAGTTATTGTGAGAACTGAGAAGGCACTTACCTTGGTATCACAGCGTCATGAGGTGTACAGCTCCTACACGGTACTTCGCAAGGATCCGTAGCTGTCATTAGTTGCCCATGTGCTGAATTATCCAAGGGAGGAGATTTGCCAAATGTTATGTGTCTTTACTTGCATTGTGAGAAGGCATGTAATACTACCATTGTCACATTTGGAGTGCCAGGGTGCGGTTTGGCTTCTCTGTCCCTGCTTCAAGAAGCAGAGGCGCGACCTAAACTTGTCTGGGAACACGTATGGTTTATGGTCCGGATCTCTGTGTCCTAGAGGATCCGATTTCCTTTGACTACGTTCGCAAAGGTGCTCCAGCTAACGATGATTTTTGCCATGTGTCCATAACTGTCAAGCTTAGTTCGATCATCTCGCGACATTTCCAAACCTGGAAACAGTTTTATATACTGGCCAGACGGACTGGGAAAGGGAAATGAGAGCTACTGGAATACCCAAAAAAAAGGGGGTAAAATTTCTGGGAATCCTATGTTCGGATGATGATCAGTTAGAGATAGCTGCTATCTTGAGGCTAAGATTACAAGAAGACCGTGGAGAGTGAGATAGCTAACCTGGACAGAAAAGGCAAATGGATGGAGATAGTATGCTACAATCCGCAGCTGTCATTGGTTGCCTGTGTGCTGAAATATCCGAGGAGGAGATTTACAGTATGACATCTGTATTTTTTTTTGGCCCTGTTTGTTTCCAAGGCTAAATTAGCCAAAAAAAGTAAATGGCTAAAACTTTAGCTCATGGGTCACCGAACGGAGGGCAAAAACTTTAGGCCTAAAAAGCAAAATGGGCAAAAACTGGAGCAAAACTTTAGCCCTGAAAGAGGCCCTAAAACGGGCTAAAACTCGCATGCATTGTAATTTAACTTTGAATTGTGGCCGGTAATGTTTGATTTGTATGAATTTTTATATATTTACATGGTGTTGCATAGGTTTGGAAATATTTGAGTTATTGTGAGAACTGAGAAGGCACTTACCTTGGTATCACAGCGTCATGAGGTGTACAGCTCCTACACGGTACTTCGCAAGGATCCGTAGCTGTCATTAGTTGCCCATGTGCTGAATTATCCAAGGGAGGAGATTTGCCAAATGTTATGTGTCTTTACTTGCATTGTGAGAAGGCATGTAATACTACCATTGTCACATTTGGAGTGCCAGGGTGCGGTTTGGCTTCTCTGTCCCTGCTTCAAGAAGCAGAGGCGCGACCTAAACTTGTCTGGGAACACGTATGGTTTATGGTCCGGATCTCTGTGTCCTAGAGGATCCGATTTCCTTTGACTACGTTCGCAAAGGTGCTCCAGCTAACGATGATTTTTGCCATGTGTCCATAAAGAATGGAGATCCGATCTAAACAATAATGCACCGTGGCATAGTGCGAGTGAGCAACAGCACAACGGAAAACGACACGGTCGCTGAGGCAAATCCTTGTGTCGTACCAAATGTACATTGTGCGAGCACTTGTCCTACAACAGTTTTATTAAAAGGGAAATCAAATGTGAAATTCATTGGAAGTTCCGGGACATCTCGTCAGTTTTCCTCGTTGATTGCTTTCAGAAACCGCATCCAAAAGTCTAATAGTCTGTGGACGCACATAGAAACTTCACCTTGTCCGTTAGCAAGAAAAATCGTGATGTCAAATCACACTGATCGACCGGTTTACCCAATGATTGGCCGATGTAACAGATATAGCATTTTCCTAAAAGAGATATTAGTTCTGGAACTCTCTCGATCCAAGCCTCCAACTAATTGAGCGTTCAACGTTAACGTGATTGATCGCTACCACCATTTACACCTGGTTCGATCGTTACCGGGCCCAAATCCATTTACGTTGCCTCGTTCGATAACTGAAGAACTGTATACAATCCGCGCGGAAACGAAGCCAGCCACCCTCACGCCTAGCTTTCTCGGCAGAGATCACCCAGAAGATTGCCGTGCCCGTCCTTGCTCATGTAAATCGTACCAGCTACTTGGATCTTTTTTCCCTGCATCTCCTTTCATGGCGACACCGACGGCTCGGGCAACAGTGCATGCACTGATGCGCGCACGGCAACGTGTGAAAAGCGCCCCGCAGCGCGCAGCAATTGCGAGGCGCGGTACCGCGTAGCCTGAGCGATCGCGACACCCACGTACAGCTTCCAGAGAGGAGCTGGAGAGGCTTGTACCGCTCTACGCCATGATTCAAGCAGGGCACCTTGTTATATTCGCATCTTACGAAGCGTCCGTGGCACCAATCATTCGCAAAGATACACCGTACGGAGCACACGTACGATCGGATCCTTGAGCCTACTTGATCCTGCGCCGGTGAACGCAGATCGAGAGCCCAACGATCCTACGCTTCCCTCCTATCTGTGTTGATCCCCGTGCTTTGAGATCTTGTTTACTTGGTGTTAACATCATAACCTACTTTCGAGTACCTGAATGCATGACTGAATGTCGTCCGAGACCGTTCGCGCAACCAAAGATCTGCCTCGAAAACGACGTCACCAAACTAGAGAAGGCATGTATGGTATACCTCATGCGACCGATCATCATGTTTGATGATTCGTTCATGTATAGATTCATGGTCGTTGATCCGTTCTCTCGTCTCGAGCTCTACTCCGAGCCAATAGGGACGGCGTGTCTTGGAGCTCAATCTCTCGGTATTTGGCTATTTACCTGAAGTGTCACTTCGGCCAGATATGTTCGATTGCCACAACAGGTACATACAGACGAGGCACGGACAGCTCGTGTGCGTGCGGCTCGAGAGCACGATCGGAGCACGTGACCGAGAAGAGGCGTTCGTGAATCTTTATCGCTACGACATGAGCCGCGAGGTCGACGGAATTATCAGGGAAGATGCATGCCGCCATGAAATGTCATCATGGAGACGTACAGGTTTCCGAACGGCCTTCCTAGTAGCTTTGGATAGTGTGGGCTTCCAAGGGCCTCATTTCATTGGCTAGTCTGGGCTTAAACGGGCTGGAAGCCCATGTTTGTGTGCATACTCGATGGCCAATTTAACTTTTTTTTTGAGTGACGATGACCAATTTAACGAGTGGGCTGTCTGTTGGCAAGTTTAGCCCAAGCCTACGTTTAGTGGGACTTTTTGTCACTTTCGAGCTTACAAGTAGAATTTGGGCCTAGATTGGCCTTCTCTACGTGGTTCGGTCCACTAGAGTTAATAGATCGTGGGCCTTTTAGCAGTCTGTACATAAACGGCCTCTATATATAGACCGAGCACTGGCCTGATCAGCCCACGAACATGAATCGAAATAGTGGAATGAACTGAAACTGGATCGGGTCTATAAGGGCTTGCCTGGGCTGGATTTGCCTAACAGAGACTGTGCCCACGGATGGATACGAAATGAAGGGGCCCATGGCGTGTCGCCTTGTTTACGTTGTTACTTATAGATCCAAAATGACGAGACGCTACTCGCTACTGCACTATTAGATTTCGATTCCGTTCTAGAAAGTGGGTTTGTCCCACGGCAGCACTGAAATCCTACCCTGTCAGAACTATGATGAACACCGCGAACGGAGGATCCTGCTGATGGCCCAGATCATCACGGAACAACCCATATCCGGAGGGAGGACAACTTAGATCAAAGCCATACAGCTGACCCACAGCAACTAGTCCGCCTTTGAAACTCGGCACAAATCCACAGATTCCAGATCACATCATCAGATGCTTCACTCAGGGCAACCTAACACACGCCCAGTTCAAAAAGTACGTGCATTATTACATGGTGCGCGCTAACAACACCATCACACGATCTAAGTGAGGGCCCCTTGCCATTGCCCAATGGACAGGCAACGTCCCATCCAATTAACGAAAAGGCACACCCGCTTGTTGCTCGAGCGAGGAGGATCCAATCCAGTGACCGAAAAGAAAGGGGAAAAAACGCATGACTTGAGCTCGTCCATCCGCATGTGTTGCACGTAGTACGGCCCCCGGATCCGCGGGCGGATCGCGCGTACGTGACGCGAGCCGGCCGCCCAGCCAGCCACCTGCCTTGCTTAGGGGCTAAGCATACTGCACGCACGCAGCCGTTCCAGTTCGTGCCGCTCGCTCTCCCCGGGGAAGAAAGTGCTCGACAGGGACTCGGGCCTGCCTGTGTTCCATTTTAAACAACGCTCAACTTGCCCGGCCCGGGCGTGTGGGCTTGCTAGTGCTCGCGCGCGTCACTCGCCAAAAAGCCCCGCATTATTACGCCTTCGGCCCAAAGGCGCCAGGGTGTTTGTTTTGTTGTTGGTCTCCTTCCATCGGTCGCTTTGCCTGTCCAACCAGAGTGCCGGACCAACCGGGCTCGCCTCTCGTGGTGGCTCCATCTCCATCCATCAGCGGGTGATGCCAGCGACGGCGGCCAGTGTGGAGGAGGAGGAAGAAGAGGAGCTGGCTAAAGCGAGCGAGCGCCACAACGGCATGTATATCCATCCCCCGCGCGATCGCGTCGCGGCCGGGGGAGGGGAGGTCAAAAAGATCACCGGCGAGATGTCAACTTCGTGTTAGGCCCAGCCTGATGGATGATGAGTGGGTTATGCTGTATTGGAGCAGTGCTGTCCGTGCTGTGCTTGGACCAGTGGAGTGTGCGCCGCACAGGCCACAGCCCCGTATAGACAGACATAAGACTCTGAAATCTCAACTGCACTGCAAATCTGGCAACAGATCTCATTTGGAACCTGAATCCTGATGCATGTGCAATGTATATCTAAGGGAGATCACGCTGAGATCGGTGGTGACACTAGCAGCCTTCAGCTGTGGGCGTGGGTCTCTCGGTTCGGTCGGCAAGGAGAGGCTCGGCAGCTCGCTCGTCGTCCCTCGCCGGATCGGGGCTTTATCTGCGGCTGGGCCCCGTGGAGATTCGCGCCGGTACAACGAGACGTCTTAGGGCAAACGTGTGGTGTGACGGGTGTGGAGTATATAATGGCAGCGAGTGTCAATTCCCGGGGGATCACAAGTGAGATATAGCTTGTCACGAGCCTGTCGGTAGATCGATCGGGCCGATCCCCGCCCGTACGATATCGTAGCTAGGGACAGCGGGCCAGCGCCACTCGCTCGTGCCCAAAGCCGGCCAGGAAGCCGGAAAAGTCTCCGTCACAAAAGATGATCGGCGACTGGTGAATGAAACGGGTGGGTGGAATGGAATGGAACTCCCTGTGACTGTTGGGCAGCGGCAAGTTCTTATCCGAATTCAGTTTCTTGTGTGGGATGCATGTGTGCTTGCAATGCAAATGAACTGTGTTATTCAGTGTGAAGAAGAAACCGCAATGACATAAAAATTCTGATCTGTTTAACTGTTTTCTTCAGCAGAATTCGTTCGTCCTGGTGCAATAATATTCAACAACAGGTTTTTTTTAGATAAAGTAACAGGTCAACAACACATGTTGCTGGTGTTGGAGACATGGGTCCTAATCTGCTCTCCGCGTAGGTCAACAAAGGTGGAAACATCATTTTTTTTCTTCTTCAAAGAAAAATGCGTGCTTCACACCATCGAAGTAAAGTCACCGACGCACCAGCGGTGAACAATATGAAAGCTGATGGGTTCGACACTGAGACAGCATGATGAACGCAGGTTAATGCCGAGCGATACGCCGGGGTGATCCATGCTAGAACGTCATTGTCCAGATCCAAAGCGCAACTAAGCTGATGCAGGGCCCGAACAACAGAGCGAGGGCAGCACTTGTGCTCGAGGCGGCAAGGCCCCATTGGCACACGCAAAAAGGTCCCATTTGGGTTTGTTAAATTGGTCCATTCCTACAAAAGCTCGTGTTGTCAAAAGGCAGGCCTATGCTTCGATTATCTCTCAACTGCGACAGTGAAAGCCCGTCCACATGCAAACAACAAGCTGACAAACGGAAATTGTATTGTTAATTGGCATGAGTCCAGTCGTGCGAGAATTAGTTCGTCGAGTGCGTGGATTCTGCTTGTGTATGCATACTGCAGGATTAAAACTAAGAATGTTTGCGAAAGCTCGATTCAGTGGATATATACACGCAATCGACCCGCTTTCAGCTGTTCCAAAGGGGAGTCAGAGCCCAAAGTACTCCATGATGCACTCGTTCTTCCTTTCTTTGCTTCCATTTCGTAAAGGAATGGTGTGAGCTCTGCACCTTTCCCAGGACCTAATATGTGATCTCACTGAACTTATCCGAATGCTTGAAGGTAACTAAAGTTGGTTACTCCATGGCTGAGAAAATTACTGCCACCGGAACGTTGTGAGCGCTGCACCTTTCCCAGTCTGCCTGTGAACGATGCTAGCTACATAAGAGCACTGGTTCATATCGTTTTCTTTTTTTCCAAAAATATCTTGTGAGGAACTATTTCATATCAGATTTCAAAATTGCAAATTCTGTTTATACTAGAACTTGAGAGTCAAGACTCGATCGTGGTAACACGAGCTGGTCTGAAATCAAACAGGAGGCCGCTTGCATTGGCAACGTCATCTTCAGTTGCATCACTCGCCGAACTCTGATATCTGACGAATCCATGAACGGGTTCAGTAGTGTTTTGATCGTCCAGCTCGATTTGATTGGTCTTTCTGAAAAAGAAAGTGATTAGATCTTGGTGATCCTGACTCGGGGTACCTCGTTGCTGATTTGTCAAAGATGTGTCGCGGTATGTGAAGACCGTCAGTACACAGGTCACATTACACTGCATGCTGATTTTCGAACCAAAGGATCACACAATTCTTCTTCGAGATTTCCATAGGAATCTTGACTTCAGTGGAGAAAGATACCCTGCCGGTTGCAATCGATGTTACACAGAGATGAACAAAATCTCAACAACAGACGCGAATTCAGTGTCAACTTCAACTTCACATGGAGTGTGACATTCGCTGCCGCATTCATATGTGTATTTGCGGGAGTATTACATCAGATACTTATAACAACTGTGAATTAGTATTTAAGAATTTTATTTAAAAAAATAGTATCAGCTATTCGACATGAAGAATAAAATGTTTTTTAAGACATGCGGGTAGATAAGAAGATGTGAGAACTATGTGGTTCTGCTTGTGGGCTGTAGCCTATAGGTCAGGCATCCTTCTTTTCCTTTTCTCTCCATTCCTTTAGATTATTTTCTGTTTCTTTCGCTCTGAGGATTCTTTATGTTGCTGCGTTGCAGAATGATATTTCTACAAAGCCATTGCCATATGATCTTCTTTATGCATTATATATTCGACTTATTAATCCTTTTGGCTAGCTCTCTACAATATAGTTAGTTGATCATTGCATCACCGAATTGGCAAGTTAAGGAGAATGAAATCTTGCTACTAAAGTTAATAGCAAAAAAAAAAATCTGGCTACTAAAGTCGACTGTTTGTTGTGGCTTAGGCATGGTGATGAACTTTTTTGTCCGACTATCAAAATAAACACAGGCTTTATGTAAAAATAAAAACAGATAATAAACATAGGTTGCCATATATATCGAAATGCTGCTACTTAGCACGTTCCACATATATTATTTCCACCCTAAACACCGAGGGGTACAATACGCAATGAAACCTAGGGGTTCCTTGGCTACACCGCCGCGGCTGTCGTATCCAAACACCCTAGCTAGCTAGTGTGTACACTGGCGCCCAGTGCAGTTCCATGAAGATCCCCGCGTCACCGTCGTTCTTTCTTGGGCACAAGTGGTTAGGGCTGAGCTTACCTCGGGTCCCCGTCGCTGAGAGCCTTTCCTCGAATTTTGCAAAGAGAGGACCACGGCCGGACGGACCACGCCGGCTTTCGAATAGATCAAAAACGTTAGATTTGGTCGCGTTCGACGCCCAAAAATCTCGTCCAATGGACTGTGCTCGATCGATCGGTTGGCAAAGCCGCACGCTTTCCACCGATCGGCTTTTGCCAGTCGGGAGCGATGGCCGGCAGCATCAGGAGCCGTCTGATCCGCAATCCGAAACCATGTACCAGTTCAGTACAACTCCCGCTCTCCTGAGATTTTCTGCCGCGCGGCATGCATGGTCCAAACCCCAAACAAACAAAGGAGGAGGCGCGAAAAAGTGAGATCGCGTAGCGGCAGAGGCCGCGGCTGCTTGAGAGGAACGTATCGTTGGCAATAATTCGCGCCCGGGAATATCTTGCCTAGCTTGCCGGGTTCGCCCCGGAACGCGCGCCGTGCATGGCCGGTGCTGTGATCCGAGCCAAGCCACGCCCTCGTGAAGCAAGTCGTGATGGATGCGGTGATGAGAACGGCCGTCGCGTCAAGTGGCGGTGGCGAGCAGATTCCGTGGTCGCGGGGGCACGACGCGCGACTCGATCGATCGAACCCAGCTAGCTAGTTGCACCACGCGAGTGACGACGCGATCGGCGAACCCGACGAGACACGCCGGTGGCCGGTGACGCCTCGACGCACGCGACGTAGCGTAGGCCTGGCTATAAGAGGGTCGGTGGGTGTGGTGGAGGCCGATCCGGATGTTGCACCGGTAGTTTCCCCAAGCCGGGGCGTGTGACTGGACAGCGCGGTGGTTGGTGGTCTCGCTCTCGCTCGCGCGCCTTTGGGTGGTGGTGCAATTCCTCCTGTTCGGTGCCGCCATTGGTGCGTTCGCCTCCGAGCTTGTCTGTCTGGTGGGCAAAAGGAAAGTCTGGCCGTTCCGGCGCTTTCATGTGTAGAGCGCCCATTGGTCGAACAGAAATGCTAGTAGTACGAGCCATGCTAGGACGTGTCCACTATTCATTGGAGTTAATTTTACGCTGCAGTTGACTTGGTCGAGGTCAAGAAGTGCTAGCTCGATCAGTACTAGTTTTTTCCAAGTCGGTTGTTGCAAAACTCATATACTAGTGCATCAGTTAGTGATGCTGTTACAACAGTTCGTCATATATATATGACATCATTGGATCACCGGGGACCAACCGTATTTCCTCGTTTGTTCTCAATCCTCATGCGTGCTTCGATACAACGCAAGCATGCAAACGGGGTATCGATACCAAAAGAAAAAGGAACGCGAAGGCATATCGACGACGTTTCTTTCATTTCCTTTTCGAGCAACATTTATCATGCACACGGAAAGGAGCTCCAGCTCACAGGCACCATCACACTCATGGAAGGAGGAAAAGTCGTCGTCTCATACGCGAACAGAAATCAAACTGCCCCTAAGATAAACAACATTACTCGCTTACGTGCGGTGTGTCTTGTCCATCTTTAAACAACGCCCGCGCGCGCTCGGCGGGCGCACCGCACGGGGCATCATTCCCCGCCGAACCATTTCCGTTTCCGGCGCGAACAAACCCGAGTGCGCGCGCCAAAGCACCCACCCTGCCGGCCGGCCGGGACGCGTCGCCGCCGGGCGCGCCCAACCGCAGAAACGGAGCCCGCCTTTTTTTACCCTCTCTGGCGCGCGCGCGCACATTCCCGCTACCGATCAAAGCCGGAGCGAATCCGACGCCTTTTTGGCGTCGCGGGGCCGAGGGCAGCGGCCGGATCCGCTCCGGCGGCCCATCGGACGGCCGCTCGCGTTGCGCCGCGCGGCCGCACGTCGTTCGTCCAGGTGTCTCCGCCCGGTGGAAGTTCGCCGGGCCCCCCGCGCGCGCGGCTGATCGGTCTTTTCACGGGAAAGGACGCTACAGCGGCGACGATCGAGGCCGGCCCCAGCCGATCGATCGATCGATCGGTGCTCGTTCTGATGCTATCGTTTCTCTTTTAATTTTGTTGTTCCTCTGAATCCTCCTCCCTCGTGATTGGTGGATTGATTACGAATGGTAATGGCGGCATCTACGACTTCGCGCGATTGGATAAACGGCGTAGAACTGGCAAAAGCTTACGATAGCATCAGTACGGAGTTTTTGTTTAGGAAAAAGAAATACTACGAAATAGTATGTGTGTACTTTGTTCAGAGTGGAGTATTAACAATGTTTTGGAATCATCGAGGTAAAACTGAAAACAATGCAAAAGGTCAATGAGGAATTTGGACTCTGTCAGATGCTCAAATACCGAGTTTGTTTGTTTGGACCGCAGAAAAGTCGGGTTGTGCTTAAGCTTTCCAGGCTGGGTTATAGGTTTATAGCACTTACAATATGGGCGAGTGTTTTCCTTTTCCGAAAATGGGGGTAAGTAAATTGATTTTGTATCGCAATTGCATGTACCAAGTATTTAGATGAGCCTCCCAATTTCTCTCTCTCCAATGGGAGACTAGGTCAAAACAACTATCTTTCGCTTTAATATTTTTTGATGAAAAATCTTTCGCTTTAATGTTTAGCTGCAGGATTTCGCAAGAACAAAATCTTTTTGTGATATAATAGAATTTATCGTCTTTCGTACTTCTTTAATAGAAAGGAAAACAATTTTTGTGGTATTAATTGAAGAAAAAAGAGAGAGAACATATTCACAAAACAAGTTGACATATGGCTACGGTAAAGCAAGTATTCCCTGCAGTTCATCTAAGGAATACTATTGTTGTGGAAATTTGATTAATTGTGTTGCTGGCTGTGTCCGTCACCTTTTCTTTTTGATGTCAAGTCATTGTAATACGTTGTCACCACTCATTTTTAGTCAGCATGTTAGTAATATTTTACATACTCCAAATTAGTTTTTTTTTTCATGAACTTGGACACCTCAATCCCTTACATCACGTAGTTTTTCATGGAGATACATGCTTGAGATTGCATATAACTCGAGTACACACAACAATGTGAATTGCATGCTCATGCAGTAAAAAGAGTAGTACTACTAACCACGAAAACTACCAAATGGTTTTGAGCTTTGGTGCATGGTTTTCAAATAAAAAAATGAGGAGGAACAAAATTATAGGACAAGACTACACATTCTCTGTCCGACAACAATGTGCAAAAGCCTAGAGATAGTAGTCAAGACAGGATTAATCAGGGAGAAAAAGGCTACCTATATGCCGATATAAAATTGTGTTGCGCTGATGAAAAGTAACTAAGGCGAGAAACATAAAGAAGATGCGTGGAGCTCTGTTTCACGCTTTCTCACTTGTTCAAGCTCAGCAGTGATAGTGAATTTGGTGATTGTCATTTCAGCGCCAGACAATGACGACAGACAACTTTCATTCTTGTATGAAGATGCAAACAAAAACTCAAAGCAACGAAAAATGGAATATTTTATACATTATACTTGCATAAATCACTGTGCGGGAATGAGAGCAAAGCTTGATGATAAGAGCACAGAATTTGTCTTGGGGATGTCCCAAGTGCAGACTGGTGTCTAACCACAGAAATCCTAAATCATAAGCGCAAATAATTTTACAGACACACAAAGTTGAGTCGTTGGCTCGTTGATGTAGTTTTCACTTGCGAGGTTGCTTTTCTAGATGTCAGTTGATCAGATATTTGCACCAACGATCATGTGCTGATGTGCGGTTCTACAGCTGGATGGAGAGAGTCACCCGAGCAACCGATCAGCAAAGACGCAGTAGTAATTAACAACATATATATATATATATATCTTTTCCATAAAAATAACAATGTACCAAGATATAGCCTCATGAATTTCTGTAGCACCATACTAGGCGCATACCCTGGCAGCAGGAAATGCCAAAGCATAACTTGCAAAAAGGGAGGGGAAAAAAACAGAGCATGGTGGAGACAACTAGTGGAGGAGCATGGGGCCCTCCCCTTTGGCCTTGGACGGCCAATGCCTTCTCCTCGCTCCTTGCCCCGAGCCTACAAATAGCCCCCGAGCCGCGCAACCGCAACACACATGCTTGCAACAAAGCTTGTGTTCGAGTCACACAAGCAGATAGATATCCAGCTCCAGACTCAAGATTACTAGTGCTAGCCAGAACATCCAAGATCACAACAAACCTGCTTCCAAATTCTGCCAAGAGCTTCCAAACTTGCGACGCGGCGACTTGCATCCTTGAGGTAAGATAACTGCCTCGCCTGTTGGTTAATTACTGTTGACTCTTTGTATCCAGTCGGTCATCTGTTGCTCACGCACGTCCTTGTACGATCTTTGTTTGCTTCTTCACAGGGAGCAAAGCAGACGCGACTGCCAGTGCCAGCCACTTCTTCACATCTCTCTCCGAGCAGCGAAGAAGATGTCGGTGGCGGTGTGCCGTGGCCCGACCATGCCATCGTTCGAGGCGCCGTGCTGGCTGAAGAAGCCGGCCGAGCAGCCGTACAAGCCGGCGGAGCGCCCGGCCGCGCGGGTGGACATCTGGAACGCCATCCAGGCCGAGAAGAGCCAGAAGAGCCTCGAGGTCTGCACCGAGAGCCTCGGCAACGAGACCGGCTCCGGCGACTTCACGTCGTCGCTGGACATGGCCGGCCTCTTCGACCACTCGCCGCTGCCGGCCGCCGCGGAAGCGGAGTCGCTCTGGTGGTGCAATTCCTCCTGTTCGGTGCCGCCGGAGGGGGAG
>LAPY01000034.1:242927-256752 GCA_000970635.1 Eragrostis tef
TGCTACTCATGTCGTTGCCTGCCCTCTCCGAGGAGCTCCTCGGAGGAGGAGGAGACCAGCAACAACAGCAGCAGAACAAGGGCAATGGCTGCGGCGTCGACGGGAAGAAGCCGCCGGCCAGGGCCAGGAAGGCAGCCAACGCCGCGAAGCCGCCGAGGAAATTGGCGAATGCGCACCCGGTCCTGGACAAGGAGACGCGGGCCAAGGCGAGGGAGAGGGCAAGGGAGCGGACCAAGGAGAAGCACCGGATGCGGTGGGTGAAGCTTGCGTCGGCAATTGACGTCGAGGCCGCCGCGGCGAACATGGCGAGGGACCGGCCGAGCACCACCGGCCACAACCTGAACCACTCGCCGTCCGTGAACATGGCGAGTGCCGCCGCTGCAGAATTGGAGGAGAGATGCTCGTCAACACTCAACAATGGAGGAAGGATGCAAGAGGTCTCAATGGCGACCGAGCCCAGCGACATGATCCTCGCCTTCGGCAACGGAGGAGGATACGGCGGCGGCAGCAACAACTTCTGCCAGGAACAATGGGAGCTCGGTGGAGTCGTCTTACTGCCAAGAACAATGGGAGCTCGGTGGAGTCGTCTTCGCCAACTCATCACGGTTCTACTAAACACGGGCACTAGCTACTTACGTACGGTATTTTAGAACTACTACTCGTCTTCCATCCTTGGCCCCCTCCCAAGTGCCTATGAATAATTTCTTTCTTGTGTTAAACCTCCATGTCTTTCACATTCTTGCCTTCGTAATTTACTGTAACCATCAACTTGGTTTGGTCATCGCATGACGCGTTCTTACTTCCACTTTGATGATTCATTTATGATTTACTATTATGCAATCTAATTTATGTCGATGTGATTGTCAAACTGAATCTCTCTCTGATGAAAAGGAACCATCAAATAATATATGGCGATGGAACTTATTTGACAAGTTATTATAATTCAGTTGTTTGGTGAAAGAATGAAAAGCAGCTGATGAGGCTGAAGTTAGTAGCATGCTGAATAGAGGCTTTTTATTATTTAGATGTACCTGAAGATCAAATTCTCCTCCATGATGCAGCTTCTATGCATGCTAAGATCTGCCGTTGATGGCTTTAAGCTCTAATTGTTCATGGGATGTTCATAAAATAATTACACCATTCTTGGAAACGAGCAAGCCGATCATGCATATTGAGTTAACACATGAAACCTTACCAAAAAGAAAAGAGTTAACACATGAAAGCTAATGATTCTGTTATTTCTTGGCAAAATGCGAGTCTGATTACTCAAAGTTCTTTAGAATACTTCACGCCTCTACGGAAGCATGATCTCTCAAGGTATATTAATGCTGATGATCGATCAGCGCTCTCTTCTGCCTAAGTTTCTTGGGCATGCATTATTCTCTTTTGCATATGTTGCATGTTTTCCAATTAATTTTTTTTTGCGAATCCCAATTAAATTTTCAACTGAGTGGATACTAAAGCATAATGGTACTTCAATTGGTAAAATCACGCTGTGTCTGGCCCGTCTACCAAATTACAATTGATGTAGGAGTATTTCACCGCACGGGATGCAACTCCTATATATTTTGTTACTACTTACATTTTCAGTACATCACTCCACGTCCACAGATAACTAGCGTACAGTAGTATAAGTATATCCTGAAAGCTAGTGTATTTATCAAGGGGCGATCGCATTAATCAAAGTATTTAGTTCAAATCTGGCCAATTAAAATCATTCATGCTTCTCTCAGGCAATAACTATCATCATGTGCGCAGCCGACAGAAGTCATATATATAGGTCCATGGCGACAACATCATCAGTTTAAAGTGAGATGTTGGCATCTTAATTTTGTCAACATGTAGCTAATTTGATGTTAACGTTAAGGAAGAAAGAAATACAGATCTTCTAAACCTACTTGTATCAACATCTAAGTTTTTTTTTGCATTTTTTGCATCACAAAAGGTTCAAAAAAATGATACAAGTATAGCATACTAAGAATATATAGGCCTGCAAGTAATCATGTAAAAATATATCACTGGTGCATTGCATAAAAAGAACAAGACAAGTACATAAACTTCCGTAAGTATAACTTTTACCTCTCATATCCGTTTTTGCTGTTCTAGTACACATGTACGAACCTCCGTTCCATAAATTTAAGTGTGAGTTTTAAGGTTATTTTCCTTGTTTTTACAAATCAAACTTAGGTGTATCTGCTTCAAAACTTAGAATTGCATTCCTCCGGTTGCACAAATGGAAAATATATGCACAAGTCTTGCAGCATCCAAACTTTATCTAACACGTTTCTCCAATTACAAATACGATACAATATATGTGGTTTGTGTATATGGTCATAAAGTTTATGAACAGAACTTTTGGAAACTAATAACTGAACCAAACAGCTTTAGATTCATGTATTTTTTCTATTGCTAGATTGAAGTTTGATTTCTCGACCTTCCCAACTATGCTAATTATTACTGTACCTAGTTAGCGGCATTACAACACGTAATGGACTCAGAAGGTTAAAACATGTAAATGCTAGTGATTTATATAGCAGTGTAGGTGTTCACGAAATCTTCAAAAGGCATCAATAAATTTGATTCAGAACTAATGATGAAGTCATTTTGTGATAAAGTTTTCTGCAAATATCTTTATGCACATCAAGTACAAAAATAAGACCCAACTAAGGACGTTCTAGGTATTTTATTCAATATGAAAAAGATATAGGCCCTGTTTGCAGAAGTTATACCAAACAGCGGGAAAAAGACGCAACAATTTTCATTAGAAGGTAATCAGTGACACAATTCAAGGGGATTGACGGCATGCATACAGTATACTATAACTTATATGCAGTTTCCCAAATAAAAATTCAGTAGAGACTAATGCATGCCTTGGGCATACATTAGCTGATTTCGTAGTCCTTCACCAGCAACCTCTCTAGTGCTATATACTCCCTCCGTCCCTAAATATAGAGCCTTTTAGGTTTGGTCAAAGTTAAACTTTGACTGTAAATAGCGAAATATTAAAATTTTTGTACAAACTTCAATATATATGTTTGGATACACTATGAAAATAACTATCATAATATGTAACTTTTTTTATTTAAAAAATTTTATTGTTATAGATATGGTTGGTCAAAACCATCAAAGATTGACTTTGACCAATTCTAAAACTACCTACGTTTAGGAACGGAGGGGGTATATACTAACAAGAACTTCAAGCGATCAGTCACCATGGGCCCTAGCAGTAAAAATATAGCTACTGTTCGTGCAAGTAAATTGTACACACATTAATTCTATCCACACATTGCAACCTCTCAAAGGTCACATGTTGTACTACAAGGCTTAGGACAAACAGTGTGTGCACATGTATCTTGTCTTGTCATTCTCAAGTACTTTGCGATAAAAAGACCAAGGCAGGCTGTTGTAACTAGCAACAGGCATACGTACCGTATCAGGGCTACGTACATCGGGCAGCACACTGTACCGGAGAACTGTTCATTCTGCAGCCGGCCGGTCGGCCGGCAACCGAAGGAAGCCCAGACGCATGCAAGAGAATTCGAAATGAGCGATCTTTGCAAGATTTCCGCAGGAGTTCAACTTTTTCACAGATTGAGGAAAAGTTAAGGCATTAGAAAAGTCCTGGCACTTTGCCTATATGGTGTTACTAATTAGGCATTAGATAACAAATTCAATCATGTAGTACTAAGAGAAACCTGAATTTCCTAAATATGCCTGCACCCCTGCAGGCACGTCAGGAAAAAGAGCAAACCTCGAGGCTAACTAACTCTCTGGTAGGTCTAATCGTGCGCAATTGCAGCAAGATGCATCACAAGAAGCAACTTAGTTCTGCGTGCCACTGAAAGAGAACAATATTCCTACCCTGCAAAACAGACGTGTATGGATCTATCTATTTATCCGGACGTGCTGTTCAGAACAAGGCTGTCCTGCAAGCAAATGTAACCACAATATCAACCATTGAGAAGAGAAAAATTGGCACTTTCATTGGAACGATATAAAATATCTGGTATGGTCTCCGTGACAATTAAAATGATAGTAGTCTTTTGCTCATATGCAATCCTTAAAATGATATAGTTGTGTTTGTAGCCCAATAAACTGCGTTGAAAAGATCCAAACATGGCCATGCCTCTTCTCTTGATAACTAAGATTGAATTTGACTATTCAAGTTTCCTTTAAAAGATATGAATTTTATATACTGGGGAGAAAAATACGGGGTATATGTCATTCCACCGTACTTAGAAAAACTTACGATCATAAATACAGCTGCTATATATATTAGTCAGTAGGTTGAAGAAAAAGATACTATATATCCATATATTTTACGACGCAAATTCAGATTTAGGGATATAAGTTCTTTAAGCCTTTACTCGTACAATGGGAAAAATTAATAATATAAAACTGAGAAAAATAACTGAAGATAGTTATTATAGTACCCTTTACTTGTAAAATTTCAGAAGCTAACAGCATATATATGCCACATATGTAAGTTTTGACAGGTTTGCAAAACTATTACTATATAGGCCTGTTGGATGACAAGCCAAATGTCACGTTCTTGTAATATTATCTCAAGTGATTTATCAAATAAAATCAGTATATGTACCATATGCTTCTAGGACATGATCCAGGTCTGCTAGTATAATGCAAAAATATTTCAATGGGATAGAAAACTAATCACTTGAACTGTGATGGAGGTTTTCAATTTTTTTCGCTTTGTTGGCCTCACAAAAACAAGAGCCTCACCCGCCACTGCAAACAATATTGTAGCAGAGAATGAACGTACGAACAACTCTACTATTTGATAACTCTGCTAACTTGAGCAGGAAACAGTTCAGCTCATTAAAAGGCTGGCTGTAAGTGCGCCAGAGGATCAGTTAGTGTTGGCTGGCCCAAATAATGCTCTACTCAAGCAGGGTTGGTGGTCAAACAACACAAATCAGGATGGAATTTCATAATAATAGTATTATGTTGTTCTACGTATCCGGTTTGAGAGTGCAAGATGCCAACAGAGTTCTAACAAAATGGCTAAACACTGTTTTACCTGATCAATGGCATCTATCAACGCTGAGGCTAGCTACCATGGGTGGAGACCGGAGCAAGTAAATTGTATGCAGCTGTTTCTTCTTGTGCCTTCTCAGCCCTTCATCCTTTTCCTTTTGGTGCCTTCTGCCTTTTCTGTTAGATTTCAGGTACATGCCAAGGGAGTACTAGTTAGTTGAATGGACCAGCTAGGCCATACACATTTCAATGGGAAAATACTGTGATTTTTTAAAACAATAAAAATCAGAGTGTATTAGAATATTTATATGTGTACAATATGAGCAAAAATTGGACGCGTTTTTACGCTTTCAAATACATATTTTTGTAGTCACCATTATGCACCAGATCCCAATTATTTGATTGTTTGTGCTAATAGTGCATCTTAGGTTTTTTACTATTTTTAAGTTGCTCCTCAAAACAAATTTATGAGGCTAATTTTATGAGAGACTCTTGGAGATGCTATAATTACAGCCGAAAATAGTATATCAAGCACTAACTACCAGCAGCATCTTATCTAGTCCCATTCGATCGAATAACATATTATAGACGTCATTACTTAGACCTAAAGAGGTTGTGAAGATTTTTTTTAAAAGATTCAATTATAAAAATGTTAAATATGTATTTATTCCTGGAATCTTCCCCTAAAATAAGAATCCCAGATCGCACTATGCAATCTTATGTAGTCACCTCCGCTCTCTTGTATCAGTTCATACCAGCTTGTCCTTGTATTTAGGTGTGTAACAAAAAACACGTGTCTAACTAGACTGACAGAAATTAAGAAGTATTCTCTCTCCTATAACAACTTAACAATGGCACATGCCAGTGGTGCTCTGCTTCGTAAAGCACAGTGACTGTTTCCAATATGATTTTTTTCTCATTGGCCATGTAGGCTGCAAACTAAACTTCCACTACATAAGTACCGAAATGTGATGGAACTAATTTGTATTGAGTGTATATCTTCGGGACCTTTCTGTTTCCTTTTTTGTCACTTGCAACCCTACATTTTTTTATATTCAAGCATTTTTCTTTGACATATATTTTTCTGGATAAATTAAGAATCATAATACATTACTGCATCTCACTTTTATGTCAGAACTTGTAGGACTAATTTTCAAAAGTTTTGCCATGCACTAATATGTTTGAAGCTATCAGAATTGGGTATTTTTAAATTATATTGCATTGTTAAGTACTTGTACACAATAGTGTAGCTTTAGTATAGTTTGGAGACAATAAAAAAAAGGGGAGCGTCTACATTCCTACCTGTGATAGACTGCCACAGGTACTAGAATTCTGACCCTCTAAATTGTTCATATATGGTTCACCCAAACTTGTATCCAGATTGGAAATTTCCTGAAAAAGGAAGAAGGTAATCAATGGATCAAATCGACAAATTTGAAACAAAACATACCCACTGAAGTTCTGTGTGGCAGAAATATGGATTTAGTCCTTCACCATTACCAACTGTCATATCTTATCTCTAGGAAACCTTAGTTTTGAAATTTTCACTTCTCTAAAACTTTATCATTTTTTTCTCAAACACGCAGGATAGCTATGTATCATTATATTAATAAGAAAAGAGGGTAAGAACCCGTACAACACACCACAATCCACTTTCTTAAGTTACATCCACGCCCGTGCTAATTGAAAAAAATGACCAACAAGAACTTCAACTAAACCTTGGGGATTGGCGCAGCCAGCCTCCGCCATCACCCAAAGCCTTCTCTCCTCCCCAGCAAAGTTTATGGCAGCAGCCATACTAGGATGAGCACCATCATTGATTAAAAAAAAAGGATGAGCACCATCAAACACACATCGATTACTTTGGTTCCAGAGCGTCCAATCTCCTAGCACAATGAGGGAAATAAGTCCCTCCCGCAGCATATATTAGGTCTTTACATCTACGAGCTCTCATGTACCTAAAAAAGATTGATGATGGCCCCAGTGGTGTGTGCATAATTTTTGTATCACAAACTCACATAACCACAAAAAGGATAACCCGTTAGATTTCTAGTATCCAATTTTGAGAAATTTTATTCCTTGAAATATTGTGCAATCTAACAATAGCGGATAACATCAAAAAAAGTTTACAAAAATTAATTGTTAGAGATGTTTCAGCATCACCACAGTTTGGGATCAAACTAACCCAGCCAATTCAGTCTCTACAGAAAGTGACCAAAGAAATGGCTATACATTACATGATTTGCAAGTATGAAAACTTGTTATTGGTTTGTGTCGATAGTAATTTGTATGGTTAGGAATTGGATATTACAGAAAAAACGAGGTAATTAAGTTGGCATAATATTTACATGCAAGTATTAGAGTTAAAATTTTCACCAAAACATTCAAGGATGGTTAAGATTTTTCCCCACGTTGTCCTTTTAGTTAATTTTTGAAAGTTGAACCTAAATAAACATATACTTGGGTGAAAAGCCTAATTATTGCACGAACATATGGGCCACGTTTCCCCAACACAGTACACAATGTCAAATCCACGGCGTGTATTGTGTACAACCTCCATGCCATATACTGTGCTCAGCTTTGGGAAATGTGGTAAGGCGGATCAAAACCAAATCCCATTAGCAAGCAGCCAAGCACAACTGAAATCCATTGGAAAATTCACTATATGCGATATATGTATAGCTCTAATACATGCCAAATAACAAGATTACGAATGAAATTAACCCTAATATTTAATCTTGTTCAGTGATCGTGTCTTGTGCATAATTTGTAAATTAAGAACTGATATTCAATTTACAGGTCTTATAACATAGTAATGGGGAAATTCAGAATTGAGAAGTGGAATTCCGTTGAAAAGGGAAAAGGAGAAGTAGAAAAATTCCGGTTCAAGAGCACAAGTATTCAACAGTTCGTTAGCTTACAGTCGAAATGCAGCAAGCAGCAGCCAAAACTTTCTTGCACGCGGTTGGTTTGATTGTGAAAGTCAACAGTTGGAATTGCTCGGAAAAAAAAAAGTTGACAAGTGGAGCTTGACACTTGGAGGGTATGTATATAATTAAGTATATTTCATTTCATCGTAAAAGGATAGCAATTAGTTGGATCTTGTGTGTCACGGAAAGCTCAAAAACGTGGACGCCAAAAAATAAATGGAAGCATGACTGGATCCTAGGATAGAAGAAGAGAAGATATTGGAAGAGTGAAGTAGATGAGAAGGCGACGAAGTGATAAACTAGCTTACCAGCTACCAGCTGGGACGAAAGGGGAGTGGAAGCGACCACCTCCTTCCTTCCCGGCAATTGTGCAATGTGCACTGCACGATCTCAACCACGCACAACCTAGCCGGGCCGCGTCACGAGCTGCGCGGACAGTTCCACGGCCGCCGGCGCCGAGCACTCCAAGCCGCAAAAATGCCGGGTGCCGTGCACAGCTCGGCGGCCGGTGAACGCACGCGCTCGCGGTCGGAGACCGCCGTGCCGTCGAGCTGCTTTGCCGTCCACCGCGAGCAGCTGCGCAGAGCTGCGCCCAACCGCAGAGGCGCAGAACTCCTCGCGAGCCACTAGGTACGAGCGCCGCCGCCGTGCTAGCTCGTCTTTTCCCTTGCCACCACCAATGGCACCTCTCTCGAGTGGATAAATCATGTCTCGGCACTCGGCAGTCGGCATGATGTTTTTCCTGCCTGTCTTCTCGAGGAGATGATTCAAAGTTCCTGTGGAGAAAGGCTGCAGGTATCCCCTTTCTTTTCCAGAGAAGAAAACAGAAGGGCAAGAAACAAAATGCATCCCCCCACACCGCCACACGTCGCCTAGCTTTGGATAAAACTGGAGGATGAGGACAACTTTTACTGTTAGCCCCCAAGAATATAAAGCAACACAAATAGGAAACGTCATTTCCATGGCGTACGACAGCCATCAAATCTACAGAAATACTGGTACGAGGCAATCAGGCGGCTAATTTCTTCCTCCTTTTTTTGTGCATGGTGCGTGACTAGTCAACACTACACATGGCTTGTCTAAGTGTGCCACTGCCATTCCAACTTTCAGAATCGAGCATATGCCATCGTTTAGTCTAACTAGTACTACATCACGAAACCAGAGATTGTTATGTTTCACCGAGAAACAAAATAAATGTTTCTATTTTATCTTGTGAAATTGTTTTCATCATTTTCTGGGTTTTGAGGATAAATCAGGATTCTTTTGTGTTTTGCTTCTGAATCTGAATTTCCTATTTCAGGACAGGAGAGCTCGCCACATTGCACATGCGGCCACGCCTCACGCCAAAGCGGTATCGTATTCTTCCAACCATTTCACTTAGTTACTCGGGTCATATCAGAAAACTCGAAGTTCCTTGACTCAAGATCTAACTTTACCAAAAACACATTAAGAAATACTTAAAGATCCTAATCGGTCTAATAGTAGAGCCAATGAATTGCACTCTTCGTGATGTGCATGACCATAATATAAAAGGAGTAAATTTATAAGCAATAATAAATTTCTTGTTTAGGTCACCTATCTCCCTGATCATTAATTTTGTTTCCAATATAAGGCAAGGCACCCTTGGTATGGTCTAAAATCTCCCTGACCATAGAACAACTCGCACCTACAACATTTGTGGGTGTCAAGCACAATACAATATCTACTTAACAAACTTCTGTTCTCTCCCAACTAGCTCCCAGCACACCATGATCATCAACTTGGATACAACTCTATTGGACAATTATTTGTTTTAAATTTGATTGTACTAATATTTTTCTAGATGACTCAATGAAAACTTATTTGATGTTGCTCTCTCGATGCATAGAAAAGTGTATTTTAAGACTACCATGTAAACATTTCAGCTTTAACTAACAACTTCTAATAACTAAGGTTGACAACAATATTAATAGCTAGAGTGTATCTAATAGCAAGTTCATACATAATATCGCACCTTGCATTATTTTCAAAATAATAGAACAAATTTTCAATGTTTATAAATATGTACAATCAAAACTAGAGGAGAATATTCAAGGAAATATCTGTGCTTTGGATTTTTGCGAGTGACACATGCATGAGGAATCATCCCAAACCGATTAGTGCCCAAAGTTACATATCTGTTCTCATGACACACTTAGATAGGTGTGTCATCTGATCGATTTATCACTTTGATTAGTGCACACATTCCTCACTCCAGGTACATATATATATAAGGATCTTTCGATTTTACAAAATAAGCGAGCTTTGATGGACGCTTATGGACGCACCACTTGTATGTCCCCAAGAACAGCTGCTCCGGTGTAAATCTCTTTTCTCGCTTAGATAGATCACTTGGCTACAGTAGCATATGATATCAATCGAACTTCCAGATGATAGTCGGTACACGTGTAGGAGAGCTCAGTGGAACCCTAACTAAAATTTGCATATTCCATGCGGCAAATCTTCCACTGTGAAGCACTCTCAGATGCAGGCCATCGTATTCTCAACTGTCTTCTCCTAGCGTGTTTGCCGGCCGTACGTATCTCACTTTACCACAAAGTGATTGTTAAAACACGCGCATCACCGTGAGACAATCGATCTATCAGCCTCCCAATTAACTGCGAAAGAACTCGCCCGGGCAAGCATAACAATCTTGTGGCAGCAAGCTCTAGATCCAACGAGTAAGGTAGCGAAATCCCCTCTCCCGGCACAGTACGCAACTGTAGGATGGATGGAAGGATCCAGAGCCGGACGATGCGATTGGATGCATGCTAACGAACCACGAGGACCAGCTGAGCTGACCCCGGCCAGCCGGGCGTCTCTCTCTCTCTCCATCTGCAGCGCTTGCGCCATTGCTCGTTCTTCACAGTAGGACGCAGCCCTTCTCTCTCTCTTTGCTTGCTTGCCGGAGGAGAGAGGCCGGGGCGCGTGGGGCCCCGGACAAAGGCGACGTTCTCGGGCGGGACCAAGCAGCGTGCGGCGCGCGCCACTTGCATGCACAGCCGCGCCTCCCGCCTGCCTGCGACGCCACATGCGCGACGGGAGGGCCCCTACCACGCGTGCAGTCCCATCGCGCCGAGTGCGCGCGCGGTCGCCCACCCTAGATGACTCAATGAAAACTTATTTGATGTTGCTCTCTCGATGCATAGAAAAGTGTATTTTAAGACTACCATGTAAACATTTCAGCTTTAACTAACAACTTCTAATAACTAAGGTTGACAACAATATTAATAGCTAGAGTGTATCTAATAGCAAGTTCATACATAATATCGCACCTTGCATTATTTTCAAAATAATAGAACAAATTTTCAATGTTTATAAATATGTACAATCAAAACTAGAGGAGAATATTCAAGGAAATATCTGTGCTTTGGATTTTTGCGAGTGACACATGCATGAGGAATCATCCCAAACCGATTAGTGCCCAAAGTTACATATCTGTTCTCATGACACACTTAGATAGGTGTGTCATCTGATCGATTTATCACTTTGATTAGTGCACACATTCCTCACTCCAGGTACATATATATATAAGGATCTTTCGATTTTACAAAATAAGCGAGCTTTGATGGACGCTTATGGACGCACCACTTGTATGTCCCCAAGAACAGCTGCTCCGGTGTAAATCTCTTTTCTCGCTTAGATAGATCACTTGGCTACAGTAGCATATGATATCAATCGAACTTCCAGATGATAGTCGGTACACGTGTAGGAGAGCTCAGTGGAACCCTAACTAAAATTTGCATATTCCATGCGGCAAATCTTCCACTGTGAAGCACTCTCAGATGCAGGCCATCGTATTCTCAACTGTCTTCTCCTAGCGTGTTTGCCGGCCGTACGTATCTCACTTTACCACAAAGTGATTGTTAAAACACGCGCATCACCGTGAGACAATCGATCTATCAGCCTCCCAATTAACTGCGAAAGAACTCGCCCGGGCAAGCATAACAATCTTGTGGCAGCAAGCTCTAGATCCAACGAGTAAGGTAGCGAAATCCCCTCTCCCGGCACAGTACGCAACTGTAGGATGGATGGAAGGATCCAGAGCCGGACGATGCGATTGGATGCATGCTAACGAACCACGAGGACCAGCTGAGCTGACCCCGGCCAGCCGGGCGTCTCTCTCTCTCTCCATCTGCAGCGCTTGCGCCATTGCTCGTTCTTCACAGTAGGACGCAGCCCTTCTCTCTCTCTTTGCTTGCTTGCCGGAGGAGAGAGGCCGGGGCGCGTGGGGCCCCGGACAAAGGCGACGTTCTCGGGCGGGACCAAGCAGCGTGCGGCGCGCGCCACTTGCATGCACAGCCGCGCCTCCCGCCTGCCTGCGACGCCACATGCGCGACGGGAGGGCCCCTACCACGCGTGCAGTCCCATCGCGCCGAGTGCGCGCGCGGTCGCCCACCCCCGCGGCCGCCCCCAAAACTTTCGGGCTCAGGTGATTTCATTCGTCTCAAGTCTTGCTAACGTTGTTTCGCACGTGATTTCAGCCTATCCATGACAATGTAAGAATGGTGCAAACATTGCATGTTCTTGCACTTAACTGCAGATCATGCAAATGGCTACTGCATGCCAACTCCTTTCGCAGCAAATATCAAGATGTGCGTGAAAATTACAAGGTTATATGCTTCAATTGGCTATCGAAACATAGAATAAATCGCCCCTACCCATGTTAATCTACTAGTAATACAGTATACTAGTAGTACAATAGTCAAATCCTCCTCGTAACTTTTCTTTTTTGCAACGAGAAAGCAGCAAATAAACAGTACTACCATGAATCGATTGCGATTGCGAATGAAAGCACGTACTACGTACCTACTCCATTGCAGTCGTGTGGAAGCGTGATCAACACTATGAACAGGGACTTCCATTTTCTAAAACAGAATAACGCAGCCCGGGAGAGAAGTCTGCACAGACAGGTCTAGCAATCCTAAGCACGCCGGCGAAGCGCACCGGACGACGAGCGGTTATTTCACAGCTTTCAAATCTTGACTAGTAGTAGACTTTTTGTAGGTGCAGAGAGCTGAATCGACAGCTTAAGCCTAGCTAACTGTGGTAGCGCAGCGCTCGCATGCTTCGCGGTGCTAATGGGATACCGTGTAAAGAATGCATACACTTTTAATTTGTCCCATCTAAGATTATTCTGGCCTGTGGTAACCCATCAAGGATCGTTTGAAACCTTTGACCTCGTTTCTGAATTCTAATTTCGTGAGAGTTTATTTCCATGTGGAATCCGGATCAGTTGGCTAAATTTTAACCGTCCATAAGTGATCTGCAAAGACGAGAAACTCGAATTTGTTTATATGCGTATTCAATCAAAATTGTTAGGTAGTAATAAAATGAGGTAGATACAAAAAGTATCTTACATATTTTACATTTCGACGACAAGGCCTGAAAATGAAAAGAAAAAGGATGGTGTAAATAATTGTGTGACCAACAAGACACACACTTGAAGGGCACGTTTGGTAGTTTTGCTGGTCTAGCTTGATCGCTCGGCAAGGCTCCTTGCCGGCGACAGAGAGCCGTTTCAGCTTGGTCCATCCGGCAAGAGAAATCTTTGATAGCACAGGCATCGAGGCACAAGGCAAAGCAACCAAATATGTTTGCTTGCCCAGCCTGGCAGAGCAAGCAAACATATTACACAGCGCACGGCTAATATATATGTATGTGTTGGTGCGACAAAGGTTTGATCCTTGAGCTCTATTTAAGAAGGGGGCAATCAACAAATAATTATGATTTATGAACATAAAGGAAATTTATTAGTGTAATGCCTAATATATTAATTAGGGCAAATGACTAATCAATAATTGTTTTATGACCATTCCTCCCGATCCTCAGACTCGCCGCCGACTTCCACAGCGGAGTGGCTGGGGGCCGGACCATCCCCC
>LAPY01000034.1:270256-280396 GCA_000970635.1 Eragrostis tef
GGCGGCTGCGGCGGCGGCGGTTCCCAAGTCGCGCTGCTTTCCCCATGGGCCAGAACGTGCCCAAGTTGGGCTGGCCTGTTGGCCGGCCAACACATGGGCCAATAGCCTTTTTACAGTAGAACCCCTCAGGTTCCTGTAAATTACAGAGTTTCCTACAGAAATTCTGTTTAAAATGTTTTAGCATCATGCTTTAACATAATTGCACTCTGTGAAGTTTACCAAATTCACCACATGAGTTTGCATCATGCATTCACTCAATGAAGTGTAATTTTTATTCAGGAACTATTTTCTGAATAATTTTTTATGTCCCATCATTTGCTCTATGAGCATTTCCAATGACATAAGTGTTGTGATACATGATGTTATACGTTGTATACTAATTTCTAATTCCTCAGAATTGTTAAAATAAAGTATGTCCAATGTGTTTGCCCAACGAGCACTCCCTATGACATAATACGAAAATCTCTTGCAATTGAGATGCCCAAATTCTTGCAATTGAGATAACCAAATAGTGTTTCATATGTGTTTTTGTAATTGAGATGTCAATCTCTTACAAGAACGAATATTTAACTCATCTCATTAAGCCAATGTGCTTAATTCGAGTAGAATAAATATTAGACACCATAACAGATTATACAACATTTTGCCTTGCAATTGAGATTAAGTTTTCTTGCAATGGCACATTTAATTCACCATCAGTAAGCACTATGCGCTTAACCATAATTAAATGGCATACGTCATGATATTCACAACAATTTGATTTGCAACTGAGATTAAGTTCTCTTGCAATCACTTATGTGCATAGTATTGTAAGGTTGCAAATTTACTTTCCAGTCTATATACTGATGTGTAAAGATCATGTGTTAATCAAATATCTTGCAATCGAGAAATTAAATTTTCTTGCAAGATCTCAGTTAATTTGACCTCATTATGCTTTGTGCCTCAACCTTTAACAATATTTTGGCTAGCAATGGAGGATGATTTCTCTTGTAAGGCCACAATTAATTCATATTAATTGACATGCACAAATGATTTACAACAATTCATTATGCAATGGAGAATAAAATTTTCTTGCATGACACATTATGCAATTGAGAATTTTGTTTTCTTGCACTTGGCAATGGAGAATAAAATGTTCTTGCATAACGCATTATGCAATTGAGATTTTGTTATCTTGCACGTTGCAATGGAGAAATTATTTTTTCTTGCATATTACTATATGCGATTGAGGATATAGTTTTTCTTGCATATCATAGATATGTAATGGAGATTAAAATCTCTTACATGGTACATACCAGTAATGGAGACTAATTTCTCTTGCTCGCATCATATTAGGTTGCTTCATGCATCCCACAGAAAAGTGCAATTTTATTCGGAAATGTTTTCTGGATAAATCCTTATGTCCAATGATTTGCTTTCTAAGCATTTGCTATGACATAACTGTTGTGATATATGATGTTGAATGTTGTATATTAAAATTCCAGTTTTTGCACAAACTGTTGAAATACCTTATGTCTTATGTATTTGCCATATAGGCACTCCGTATGACTGTATGACGTAATAACACAATCTCTTGCAATTGAGATGCCAATTTTTTGCAATGGAGGTGACCAAGTAGTGTTTCGCAGGTGTTTTGCAATGGAGATGTCAATTTCTTGCAGAATCAATATTTAATTAATGTTCATTAAGTAGTGCTTAATTCGAGCAGAATTAAATATTAAACAGTATAACAGTTTATACAACATTTTGACTTTCAATGGAGATTAATTTCTCTTGCAATGTCTCATTTAATTCACCGTCAGTAAGCCTATGCGCTTAGCCAGAATTAAATGATATACGTCTCACAACAATATGATTTGCAATGGAGATTAGGTTCTCTTGCAATATCATTTTTTTTTTGCAATGGAGATTAACTTCTCTTGCAACATCACTCATTTGTAATGGAGATTGCATTCTCTTACAAAATTTGTTTGCAATGGAGATTAATTTCTCTTGCAATATCCCCCATATGCAATGAGAGTAAAGTCTCTTGCATATTATTTACATGAGAATTAAGGTTAAATTCTCTTGCGATACTACTTACCATTGATTTGCAATTGAGATTCTATTTCTTGCAAAATTACCATGCAAATTTTTTGTGTCATTGACTCTACAATATTGTGAGAAACACGTGATTTCTCGAGTATTCTATTGAGGCATACACGCAAGAATTCAAGTTTGAGTACTTGAGTTAGTAAATTTTGCATGATGACAAAACCAAATTTTCTTAAGTCTATAACTTGGGCATATTCCTTCAGGAATGTTACCATCAGTCGACTAATATCTGAATGATATTAGAGAACACTATTGGTCATTCAATCAAGAAATATGAATATGGATACATTCATTCGTTAGATTGACAAAGATATTGAATCCAGAGTTCTATATCTTATTGCCATTGAAGCGCTCATGTATATTGCGAATTGCAACAGGCCTGATATTGCATTTGCGTATGACTTGAAATGAGCGCTACTCCTACGATGCCATGAGGCATGGCAGAGGATATCCAGAGATATCTTCATGGCCTGTATGATCTTGGTTTGTTTTATCAAGACATGACCATAGTGTAATATGGAGACACTGGCTACATAACTAATCCCCATAAGCTAGTACTCTGACTGATTTTATGGTGATATAGCCTTTGAGTAAGAATCGTCCGGATTACATTGGCTACTTCCACCTATCATCCTGATGCATCATTTACTTATGTATTGATTTCCAGAATGAGTATTGGTTCCACAAAATCAATTACCATTATCTACACAGATAATGATGCTTGTGTTGCATAGATGTACAGGTTACATAAAGAGCAATTATGTTGCTTTATCCTCATGAGCTTTTGACAAAGCGGAGAGGGATAAACATCTTGCAAACCAAATCATGTGAGAAATCACAGATTTGTTTATCAAGTCTCTACCAGCCTCCACATTATTCTAAAAACCTTTTACATTCTCCAAACTATTGTCTCATTTTACATTCAACACTAGGAAACCAAAGATTTTCAGCTGACCTGGCACTGCATTGAGATCCATTGCAGCGGAAAGATGCGGCAATTGGCTCGCGCAGCAGCCTCTGACTTGGCTTTTGGCGACAACACGGTGTTGCGAGAGTGCGTACGTACAGACGGGAGAACTGGAGATATTTTTTGTGGAAGTAGCGTCCAAATACGGGACGACAACGACAGCAAGACCCTATAATAAGGTTATCTAGAAAAGCTTTCGTGGGTTACTTAACCGATTGGTGCTCGTTGTTAGTGATAGCTGATACTCCATCGCTGCTTATCCGCTTGTGATGGCTTCAATTAAATCATACCAAAAATCACACAGCAATGTGACATCCTACTGCTATAACTTTCCGTATTTACTCGGATTCACGGCTCTGCTCCGTTGAATTTGTGAGATACTTAAGCCAAGACTTACATATGACTAAAGTTATCGAGTGATGGGTTGCACATAGGCTAGGCGAATGGTGGGTGCAATCTGGACACTAGAGACGATGGAGGCCGATGTAGGATAGCCAGTGATCTACCATCGTGTTTTCTTTTTGTCATGGCCTAAAATGACTCGGAGATAGAGTATGATCCATCGATAATTGGATCCGAAAACAAAGTATCCTTTGTCATCTTTAACTAAACAATAAGCATGACATGTATTTTGAATTGTAAGCAAAGCAAAATTGTGCAATACAGAATCAAGGATGGATCAAGCATCCAGCAGGAGCCAGGAGCTATAGGCGTGTTTGGTTACTAGGACGCCTTTGACTTGGATCGTATTGCAGAGCCATGCCTCGGTATGCCAGACTATTTTGTTGGATGCGTCAACTCTTAATTCAAATTATCACGTTTGGTAGGTTGAACGACCTGGGATAGGCCCTGTCCATGCAAATCGATGTGTATATTTTGCATGAGTGACCCGGTAGACTTATCAACGATCCATGTTGATCCATCTAGTTCTCACGGTGTAGTCGCAAAGCTCATCACGTTGTGGGGTGGTGACTGAAACCCATCATGTGGCTTCCTTTTTCAGAGCATGAGCAGACATGCGAGCACCTCATACCTCATGGTGGATGCATAGCTCACTTTACATCACTAGGGACATGCCCAAACAAACATGTGGGCAACTAATCATGGCAAAAAAGTAAAAGATGTAGCACCAACGGTGCGGTGTAAGAAGCATACAAGGTGCCAAACCAAACACGGCCAAAGGGGACTCAAGCCCCACCACCACCACCACCTCCAAACCCCAAACCTCTCTTTGCATGGATGGGCCACTACAAATCAAAAGATACTCTAACACTCTGCTCAAGTAACTCACGATAGAGGCAATATGACGCATTGGTAGGATAGGCTTGGTTCTGAGCCAAAAGAGGCTACTTAGCCTGTTTGGTATGGAATTCAAGAAGCTAGCTTTTGCCAAAAATTTGCTGGTGCTGCTTGGTTCCTACTACAATAAGCTATTTTCCAGGCCCGTACATGGGTCTTCGCTGGTTTTGCTTTGTTTTTCTCTTTGCCATTTCTTTCCCTGAATTTTTGTGCGTAGGCCAACGTTTAACGATGATGCGCATTTGTTCGTTGCGCCGCTACTTTACTGAATGGATATATCGCACATGAGAAACTGAAGTTCACAAAGAGGATGAACACAGTGCCAGAGCCATGGCAGCGTGCATCTTTGGCAGTCCAAGAAACTATGAGTTGAGGTCCTGCCTCTTCACTCCGACGGGTCCGCGATGACGAAAGGCGCCATGACCGCCAGAGGAGAGGACGTGGAAAAGCTCGAGGGCTGGCTGAAGTAGTCAAGGATGCTGCTGGAAGCTCGCCCGCTCCAACATCCGAGATTTTAAGAATTTAGGGCTCTAAGATTCCAAAAAAACTGCCACATAATTTGTTTCTATTTGGAAGGCTGGAAGTAGTCCAGTTTCCAGCTTATGGATTCTGAAAATCCGAGGCCTTCCAAACGGGGACGGGGCCCTAGGCCTAGCCTAGCCCATAAGAACGTTTGGGCTGGGAAGCATTGTGCATGTTTTCTGATCGGACTTGACGACCTGTTAAGACTGATGGGCCAGGTGGCCAGCAGGCTCCGGTGAAATGAGGCCCAGCGATTCTTCACACAATCACTGCCCGCTCTCTACTCATCAGCCATCCCTTGGGCTGAACCTGCACAGTTCACTCTACGCAAAGCTTCCCAAAGCAAAACAACGGCAAGCAAGAAGGGGCGCGTACCTGATCCTGTGCATAGCACGCCTGCTTGATGGAACAGGACGCCTTCGAAGCAGCACAGAATATGAACGATCGTACCGTTGTTGATAACGATAAACTACGGCCTTTTGCAGCTCTCTCGTTCCATCGTCGGGTGGGAGTACTAGCGACGCTCTGATGGTACCACGCAAACGTCGTGCTTGGAATGGGAAATGATCGTCGTGCCAATCTGAAACCCGTGGCAGCGCGTGTGCAATCCACCGAGCTGGTGACAAGTGGGGACACCTCCGACTCCGAGCGCATCACGCCATCGAAGACGAGAATCACATGCCCCCTAGTTCACTTCCACGGCCACGGCGGGTCGGGCGGTCGGCGACTGACTGCGCCTCGTCGGAACCCGCGCGCGGCACGACGGCGGCGTTATCGCTAGCGAACAAAACAAGCCCGGAACCGGAACGCGGCAAGCCTCCAAGATTTCTTTCTCCCCCCCGCCGTCGGCTCTCTTGCCCCCCCCAACCCATCCGCGCGCGCGCGCTCCACAGAATATAACCTCCCTTGTTTTCCCACATTTTTCCACACGACCCACGCCTTCTTCCTGCGAGTTTTATCTCGGGTTTACTCCTCAGGACACTAGACAAGTGGCACCACTGTCTGCTCTGCTCGGCTCGGTCCCCTGCAGAGCCTCTGCAGCAGAGGTGCGCTGGGTTAGCATGGCTTCTTCCCTCGCGTCGGCGTCGTGGGCGCTGCCGCTGCAGCGCGGAGGAGCGGCGGCGGCTGTGCGTGTCCGCAGGTCATGCGAGGGTCCTCGCGGCGCCGCGGTGCGCCGGAATCGAGGGTCCCGGCCCCAGCGGGTTGGAGGAGGCGGCGGGGGAGGCCAAGGTGGAGGAAGAGGGGAAGAAGGCCGTGAGGAAGAAGCGGGCGAGCGGCCGGCCCGTGTGGAGGCGCATCCTGTTCGCGTCCAAGAAGACCCGAAGCATCATCATCCTCAACGCCCTCACCGTCATCTATGGTGTGCGCGTCTTCCTTATCTCATCCCTGCTCGTAAATGCTCTTCTCAATTTGGTTCGGTTGGTGTTGTATCCAAGAACGGCCTTCACGGATGATGCATCCACTGAACTATAGAATTTAGAAAATGGGATACATTTTTTTTCAAGATTACCCTTAGATGCCAGATTGATGCAATTCAATTAATTTGATTGGATAAATTCTTGTCAATGAATTGTTATAGATGTTAGTAGTGCAAAATTTGACGTTTCTGACAATTACATTTCCAAATTTCGCCAGCAAGTGATATTCCAGTTCTGAAAGAGGTCGAGTCCCTGACAGACCCTGCGGTCTTCAACATGGTTCGGTTCGTTATTGCGGCCATCCCCTTCATACCATTCACGGTACGAGCATTCGGAGACCGCCGTGTACGAACTGCAGGAGTTGAGCTGGGAGTCTGGCTTAGCTTAGCTTACCTTGCTCAAGCGATTGGGTTGCTCTCGTCTGATGCTGGGCGAGCATCCTTCATCGCGGCCTTCACGGTATCTTGTTACCACTCCAGGATTATTTGGATATTGGCTGTGATGCTGAAATCACTTATCTTGCATACTGAATATATATAAATGTGGCAGGGGATAGTTGTGCCTCTAATTGATGGCATTCTTGGCGCCTCTATCCCCAAGCTTACCTGGTTTGGGGCCATTGTGTCTTTATCAGGAATCGGCCTGTTGGAATGTGGCGGCACTCCTCCCTGTGTAAGTAACTAATTTGTTTCTGCAGTGGCCATTGCTAGTTATTTGACCGTTGTCAGTTATAGTATTTAAGATTTTAGAAAATGATTTAAAGATTTCTGGCAAACTTCTTACTTTCCTGATTGCTGTTGATTTTAGATGTTTTTTATGCAGCAACAGTTGCATTCTCACTCAATCTTCTTGTAACAACAATGATCAGCTGGGATTAAAATCAAAATTTGTTGTATTTTCAAATTAAATAGAGTTCATGATTTCAAGATTTGGATATACTTATGAATTACTTGCTTTATGTGTCCAATGTGATACAATGCTGATTTTTGTGAACCGCTCTTCTTGTTCAAAGGTCGGTGATGTTCTAAACTTGTTCAGTGCCATATGTTTTGGGATCCATATGCTCAGAACGGAGCAAATAGCAAGAAGTACTGACAAAAAGAAGTTTCTAGCTCTTCTTAGCTTCGAGGTCGTGTAAATGCGCTCCATTGTCTGCTTTTATATCTTACCCATTATGAACACAATCTCACAAATCCTCTAACAACCAGGTCCTTGTGGTGGCCTTCTCCTCTGTACTCTGGTTTATGATCAAAGATGGCTATGTTGATTCCAGTGAAGCTAGCTTTGAAGCATGGACCTTTGGTATGCTTTGGGATACAGCAGCTTCATTTCCTTGGATACCAGCTTTGTATACTGGAGTTCTCTCTACAGTGTTATGCATGTGGGCAGAAGTTAGTCTACCTCTCTGAGTGTACTATAGTCTTATGGCTGTTCTTGTTAAGGCTTTGCTTAATTAAGCATACTAAGTATATCAATCTCTTCATGTAGATGGTAGCAATGGGCGATGTTTCAGCAACTGAAACTGCAATTGTTTACGGGTTAGAGCCAGTCTGGGGAGCTGGTTTTGCTTGGTTCCTCCTCGGTGAAAGATGGGACGATGCTGCATGGATTGGAGCTGCCCTTGTATTATGTAAGCTTATTGTTCCTTGCTTAATTTTTCGCCTTACACTTTCAGAAAAAAAGGCAGTACCTTAATCTCTCTCTATATGTTGCTGTCAGCTTGTTAAGTTCCTGTTCTTTTAAAACTTGATGATAATGAACCAAGGATCTGAATTATGTAGTTGTTCATGCTAATTGAGTGCACTCTTATGACGCCTTTCATCAGGCGGCAGTTTATCGGTCCAGCTATTTGGCTCAGCTCCTAAGAAGTCCAAGAAAGTCAAACCACGCAGCGGCAATGATTTGGAAATCTCCGCGAGACGACAAGACTACTTATCACTATCTCCTATCCCAGTCGATTCCAGGAAGATCATAGGAAGCCAATTACATAGGTAACCTTTATGGGTTAACTATCATTTTTTCCCATTTGTCCATCTCCAATCTTCTGGGCAACCATGTCCCGGTAGTGGTAATCGTTGCATTTACTTTGCTTAAGTTATTTATTTTCTGCATTGTAGGAAGGACAAAACATTGTAGCCCACGTCAAGTCAAGAAGGAATCCTGCGATGACAAGCTCAGAACATCACCCTTTATAGATATCAAATCGACCTATTTTGTTTTGTGGCATTGTTTCATGGCTCATATCAATATGGGTAGGCTGCGTGATGGATATACTCTATAGAGACTGCTTTCTGTTCCCATTATCTTGGGGCTTACTTGTGGTTGGATAGATTTTCGCCTTTGATGGCTGCAAGCTATGTGCATTGGCTGGAAACTCGGAGATGCACGTGCTGCCTGGATGCAACTACTGGTGTTGAGCGGGATTAACTTAGTAGACTTTTGGACACAGTGCTAGCATTATACAGATTTCATGTAAATATAACTGGACACAGTTAGATGATTGTATAGTACTGATTACTGAACTAAACATAAGTCTTGATTGTGCAGTACTGTTTAACAAATAGTAATACCACAGATGGCTTTAGTTTGAGCCTTTGGAAAATTTTTCTGTTGGAGATTGATTGTGGCCTTAAATTTTAGGGTCAAAGAACGTAAGATTATTTTCTGCTACTGTATTATATGAGCTTATGGCTCAGTGCTTAGTTTTATTTTCCTTTTCCTCTGCACCTCCATATTGAAAAAGGCAGCTACCTTGAGCTAGATATTGGTGTCCATCTCGTCTATTATTGCTGTGCTTACTAACCAAAGGGCTTTTCAACGAGCAGTTTTTAGTTATTTGGGTCAGCTCCTGAAAAGTAACATTCATTTTTCACAAGTGCATCAGGATGAAAAAAAAATAGTGAATCATGTGTGGGCTGTGATAAACTGAAAGGAAGAAATCATAATTGGTGCCAACGGTACAGTCATTTTGTAAGTGCATAATGATTGAGCATTATGGTTTCCTTTGTATAAGCTCTTATGATAAATGCTATAACAGTGGCTATGCTCAGACCGACGCAAAAGATTCACTAAATTCAGCAAGTCTGAATCGCGCGGGTCATTTGAAACGATGTGGTAGTAGAACCGCAAGACATCCTGCAAGTTTCAGCCTGGTGGGGGAAGACGATGCTCGGCCAGCTTCCTCTTTCCTCGGAACGTGTTGCCCTCGGAAGAAACTGGAAGGCACGATAACAGGAGAGCGCGGTATGGTAGTCGTGCACACGTCCGTGCCACCGGAGCTTCCAACTTCGCAGGTCCACGCAGCAGATAGCGTCGTCGATGATAACCTCGTCCTCGGCGTAGTCGCGCGGGTCCGGCAGCACGAGGCAGAGGCCGCCGTCCGGCGTGAGGACGGGGTAGTCAAGCGCCGACGCCGGCAACCTGGCCTTCCTGAACCAGCCCAGCCGCCAGAACGACCTGGCAGAGATCTTCGCCTCCCGCTTCCACGGCCGCTTATTATCACCCAGGTCATCCAGCGTCCACGTCGTCAGCAAGTCTTCGGCGCAGCAGGCCGTCTCGGAGCGGTGGACGCAGACGAGCCGGATGATGGAGTCCCCGGCGTAGCCCATGGTCCGGATCATCGTGATGGGCGCGTCGACGGGATCTGGCATCGCGTCCAAGTCAGGCTGGCACAGTGGCACTCACGGGGCAAGTCGATTCTCGGAGCAGCAGGTCGCAGTACACGAGGCGGTTGTAGGAGAGATCGGACCAGAAAGCCTTGCCTTTGCACGCGAACGCCACGTCCGCGGTGAAGAGCTCCTGCACCTGCTGCTCCAGGAATCGTCCGGCCTTTATTACCCG
>LAPY01000034.1:291473-303051 GCA_000970635.1 Eragrostis tef
GCCCCCGCCCGCGCCCGCGCCGCCGGCCCCGCAGCTGGTTTCCACCTCGTCCACCGTCACGGGCGGCGGCTCCGGCGCCGGGTACTTCGATCCCCCGCCCGCCGTCGACTCCTCCAGCAGCACGTACGCGCTGAAGCCGATCCCCTCGCCGGTGGCGGCGCCGGCCGACCCGTCCGCGGACTCCGCGCGGGAGCCGAAGAGGATGCGCACTGGCGGCGGCAGCACGTCGTCTTCCTCGTCCTCGTCTTCGTCCATGGGCGGCGGCGGCGCCAGGAGCTCCGTGGTTGAGGCTGCGCGGTGCCGGTGGTGGTGGTGGACACGCAGGAGGCCGGGATCCGGCTCGTGCACGCGCTGCTGGCGTGCGCGGAGGCCGTGCAGCAGGAGAACTTCTCCGCCGCGGAGGCGCTGGTGAAGCAGATCCCCATGCTGGCCTCGTCGCAGGGCGGCGCCATGCGCAAGGTCGCCGCCTACTTCGGTGAGGCTCTCGCTCGCCGCGTGTACCGCTTCCGCCCGGCCCCCGACAGCTCCCTCCTCGACGCCGCCTTCGCCGACCTCCTCCACGCCCACTTCTACGAGTCCTGCCCCTACCTCAAGTTCGCCCACTTCACGGCCAACCAGGCCATCCTCGAGGCGTTCGCCGGCTGCCGTCGCGTCCACGTCGTCGACTTCGGCATCAAGCAGGGGATGCAGTGGCCGGCGCTCCTCCAGGCCCTCGCCCTCCGCCCCGGCGGCCCCCCGTCCTTCCGCCTCACCGGCGTCGGCCCACCGCAGCCTGACGAGACCGACGCCTTGCAGCAGGTGGGTTGGAAGCTCGCCCAGTTCGCTCACACCATCCGCGTCGACTTCCAGTACCGCGGCCTCGTCGCCGCCACGCTCGCAGACCTGGAGCCGTTCATGCTGCAACCGGAGGGCGAGGAGAATGACGAGGAGCCCGAGGTGATCGCCGTCAACTCGGTGTTCGAGATGCACCGGCTGCTGGCGCAGCCCGGCGCCCTGGAGAAGGTCCTGGGCACGGTGCGCGCGGTGCGGCCCAAGATCGTGACCGTGGTGGAGCAGGAGGCCAACCACAACTCCGGCTCGTTCCTGGACCGCTTCACGCAGTCTCTGCACTACTACTCCACCATGTTCGATTCTCTCGAGGGCGGGGGCTCCGGCCAGTCCGACGCCTCGCCGGGCGCGGCCGCGGGCACGGACCAAGTCATGTCGGAGGTGTACCTCGGCCGGCAGATCTGCAACGTGGTGGCGTGCGAGGGCGCCGAGCGCACGGAGCGCCACGAGACGCTGGTCCAGTGGCGCAACCGCCTCGGCCGCGCCGGGTTCGAGCCGGTGCACTTGGGCTCCAATGCCTACAAGCAGGCGAGCACGCTGCTGGCACTCTTCGCCGGCGGTGACGGGTACAGGGTGGAGGAGAAGGACGGGTGCCTCACCCTGGGGTGGCACACGCGGCCGCTCATCGCCACGTCGGCATGGCGCCTCGCCGCGGCGTGATCGGGCAGTTTTGGAGGCTGGTCAAGGTACACTTCCCCGGGCATGGCGCACCATCTCCCAGCTCGACGAAGTACAGTTGAAGCTACCACTGTCAATGAACGATGAATTGCAGTGAGCGACCAGGCTACGATTCTCGCCGGCGTGACGACATGGACACTGGACTCCTGCCGGACCGGCCTGTTCGTTCTTTCTCCTATTCCCCTCCGCTCCTCTTTCAAATCAAAAAGGAAAAAAATAGCCTTCCTCATTTCTACGGTAGCCTATTATTATGTTTAAATGTCTATTATTATCTGTAATTCCTCCAAGCGCTCATATCCAATAAGGACGAACCAGATTTCTTTAGCTCGTACGAGAATTTTGTATACAAGGCATCGGATCTAAAAACTGAGCTATGTTCATCTGTTACAATGCTTCTCGCATGATCACAAAAATGCTTGACCTTGTTTGATGCTTTCCACAGCTCTATGGACATATGCTAGTATTGATGTGGTCTTTGTGTAGCCCACATCCACTTGCAATCAGCATCGATCTATTGCTGGATTGGAAACTGTTGCTTTGCTTGTGAATCAATGAAATGATTCTTGCTTGTATTCACAAGACTAGATAAAGTTCCCGTTTGAGCATCCTGCTAGAAAATTTCCAGTTTCGGAGAGGTAAGCATGGGCGCGTCCTGCGGTTGCTACGTTGGAAATATATCGTTTAAGTTGCCGTCATTGTATCTCTTCTTCCCTGTGCAGTCGTCCTTGTTTCCGATCTGAAAATGATAATCACATGGGGGGGCTGTATCACAACGAAACTGACTATTCCTGCGCAATATTGAATTGTTATCTGCTATGCAATCAGTGCGCCGTATAATTAAATTAGTCTATCTCCATAATCAGAGAAATCAGGTAAGTGTAGGAGTACACCTCAGGAAGGGCGGTGAATCGCTCGATCACGAACCGCAAGGTTACAGCGAGTAAGACTCCTGTTGAAGCAAGACTGGGGGTTACGTTTTGACCGCCAACCAGACGGGGAGATCCGCATACGAGACTCCTGTGTGTGACTGATGGTGCGCCGTCTTAACCCGGCGTAACGACCGCCGTTAATCGCCGGAGGGGGTACAGGAACTTTTACTGGCCGCTGCTGCTGCGCTGGGATTGGCGCAGAGGCCGGGGAGAGGGAGCAGTGGCAACCTGAGAGGCCGCTGCGGGTACAGTACGGCACATTGCCCCTTCTGTTGAGGTCCTGTCCTCCCATGGGGCGCAGCGCAACGCGCAGCGGCGTGGCCTTCCCCCAAAGCTTTTTCAAACTTCACCGCGCCGCGCGGTTAATTGTGCGCTCGCGGCAGAGGAACATTTCTTCTCAGAGCAAACGCAATAGTAAAGACAAATCTTTGTCTAAGAGACAAGCAAACAGATTAAAATACAACTAACTTGTTTTAAGATTCCTTGCTGGGCTCACGTGCAGCCCCACAACCTCACCATGCGATCAGCGCTTCAGTCCCAGACAAGCTACCTTCTCTCTCCTAGCTTTTTCCTGCCAAATCTGACATGAGTTGGCTATACGCCAACCATTGGGCTAGCTCTCAGTGGAGTGTTGAAGGCTTGAAGCCATGGAGGGCCGGCCAACATGGATGGGATCCCTGATAAGATGCGTACCGCACAACCATCGTCCACGTATTCAAAGCGATGGCAAAATAATGCTAGGTCCACGCTGATTGATCATTTTGTTTGTACCGACAGGCCTTGAGACCTTGAGTAGACATGGCAATACAAAGGGAACTACCATGTCGAGAGAGAGAAAAAAAAATACTACTAGTGTAGAGGAAACGTAGGACAACCTAATGAATCTAAAAAAATGCCGGCCATATTATAAACTTCACTTAAATTACTACAGATAGAGAGGAGGAATGGATGGAATAAGAAACTTTAGTCTATCTACAGATGGAGTATCAAATTTTATATACATTGGGACAATGCTTCCAATCTTCTTTATGTTTTCCTGCATTCTAAATAATGTCTTCAAGTTGATTTTGATCAGTTATATATGAATCAGGGTATTGATACTTACAGGTATGGTGCTAGGTTTTACTAATCCGCATCCGGCAGTAAAAACCCGAAGCGCGGCCCTGGAATCTCCGCCGCCCGGTCTTTCACCCGTGATGAAACAACCTCCTCCTCTCGACGATGCGAGGTTAGCGATAGATCTTAGGGTTCAGAGAATTTCGTTCCGATTCTCGGCCTCGCTAGCTTCTCTTTTTTTATTTTTTTTCCTTTTTAACCACGCGGTAACCCGCGGCAGAGTGGCCGGCCAATGGGGGCTGCGATGCGATGCGGTAGAAGTTGGGCGGGGAGGGAGGCGGGCGGCAGCAGCAACAGCTGTCCAATCGGGATCAGGTGGCTCCTGTCAGGAGATGATGGGAGGCAGCGTGGTGGCGGGGCCCACCCGTCGGCCTCCCTCCTCCCATCCCTGTCACCCCAGTTAGCTCTCGGGGGAGGCGGGCGGGGCGGCAGGAACAACAGCTGTCCAATCGGGATCAGGTGGCTGCTGTCAGGAGATGATGGGAGGCAGCGTGGTGGCGGGGCCCACCCGTCGGCCTCCCTCCCATCCCAGTCACCCCAGCTAGCTCTAGCTCTGGGTCTCTGACTCCTCCTCTCCTGCTCAAGCTGGGGACAGGCCTGGCCTACCGCAGGTTAAAGAAAACGAAAAGGGCAGAAAAATATGAGACGGCCCCTGCCTCCCTCGGCGGGGGCCCCCACACGGCCGATCGATCCGGCGCGGACGGACGGGCGGGTCGGTTCGCGTGAGGCTGACGTGCTGACCCAACCCCGACGCGATCGCGCGCCATCCCCCTTCGCCGTTTTCCCGTCGCGGCTCGCTCGCTCGCTCGCTCCTCTTTTGCGGCGCTCAGCCACATGCGCGCGCCGGCGTTGCACGGACACCCGCGCGGGCCGGGCGTGGTGGGTGACCTCACGTAAGTAACCGAACGAACTCGTCCCTATCTGCGGCTGCACCTGACCTGACCATCATCCAAGTCCATCCCCACGCCGCGGCGCCGGGATGGGGGGAGGGAGCAGCGCGAGAAGCGCAGGCGTGGAAATTTCGCCTCGCCGCGCCGCCGCCTCGCGGCGTTACGCGTGGAGCCTAGCTGGATGGGGCGGACACGAGCCGTGGTGCACGCACATGCGCGCGGGCGGTCGCGTGGCGGGTCACCGGCGCGGCTCGAGCGAGCACCCGCACCGAGATGCGATGGGAAAAGGGGAACACGGGCCGGCGTCAACTCGGCAGTCCTACGATGATAGGATAAGGTTGACGGGATGTATAATCATCTTTTATCTGGAACAAAAGAATTCGGGGGCACGAGGTTCTTTTGTTGTGTAGGGCCATTTTTCTACTAGCTGTTCGGTGAATGGACGGGCTAGATAAATCGGACAGCCTACCAACTCGAAGTGATCTTGTTATCTGAGGAGGGTATGGCAGTGATTGTGTGATTGCTGCGTAGTACGATTAAGAATATGAGGTTCAGTCTAAATAAAAAAAAAGAATATGAGGTTCAAACTTTGAGAAAAAAACATGGTTATAGGACAGCCCGTTCGTTTGTGGACATTCCACTACAAGATTAACAATTTTCCCCAACAGTTTAGTGTAAAGTGGCCGACAGTTTTTAGTGTAATTGGCTAAGCATCCACACTAACTGTGGGTAATGAGGTTGTAGGGAATTAGGTTGTTGGTAAAATCCAAAAACTGTAGGAAAATACACTAATTAGTACTAAAACACTGTCAGCCATTTGGGGGAAAATGAATAGAAAGGCTGAAACTGTAGGCCACTCCTCAAGAACTGTCGGGAAAGATCCATTTTCTTGTAGTGTTCTATACGCACCACAAAAGTGCTTAATAATCTTAATACTTTAGCGTTTGCTTGATTTTGTGTCTGATATCAGTACCTCATTGTCGATTTTTGTGCATCTTGTAATGATAATTTTTCTTTACGATGGTTATGCGTGGAAATAATGCTCAAACTTTTTTGCATGCTATCTTAGGGTGCGTTTGGTACGGTTCCAGATTCATCGAGAATCAGAAACGTTTCAGATTCAATTCAGAAACGTTTCACAACCTGAAACAGAAGAATCACTGAAACCGTTTGGCTATTGAACTAGAATTGGTGAAACGTTTCACAAAATGAACTAGAATCACTTGAAACACCTATTTAGGTGATTCTCATTTCTAGTTCAAAACAGAGAAACGTTCCAGAGTGATTCAAGCAAAAAACGTTTCAGATTTTGACCGTTTGAAAGTGATTCAGGTGATTCAAGAGAGAATCTGAAGTGTTTCATGCATCCAAACGGACCCTTAATCTCAATAAGACATAAAACGATTCTGTTCTGGATTCAACAAGTGACTGAGAAATATAGATTCCCCACAAAAAGGATGGGGAAGAGAGAGAGAGACACGCACACACAAGTGACACAAATTTCTTTCAAAAAGCAAAAGTATTTTTGAAGAGAAAACTGGGAGTACAATTTTTTTTTATTGTTGCAATCATCTCCTTGTAAGTTGTTGTATTCCGCAGGTTACATTTAATCGGATGACATGGCTCTTGTAGCACCTGTACAATTTCTTAGGCGGCTCAACAGTAGCTTAGTTATCGTTTAATCTAATGTTGAACAATCTAAACTTGCCTTGCTCTCACAGGCATCATTGGAACCCATCTGCAACACTGCAACCAAAATAAAGAAAATAAACCTTTAAATCGTCATAGTTAAAAGGATATCTAAGTTATGATAGATCATCAAGAGTTGTACCGGAGGGCAGACATGAGCCATACCATCTACTCAAAACTTATAGGGAGAACAAGAAAAGACATAAATACTTAACATCTGCAACTAGGAAGACTATAACATTTTTTTTTGTAGTCGTGTATATGAAAACCTCTCAAAGATGTTATTGATTATTTTTGTATTTTTTGTTTGTGAGAAATTATGTATGTTTTCCCTTGAAGAACGTTGTATGAATTCTCACAAATCTCAAAAGGTGTCCGGAATTCTGATGTTACTGCATTGTCACCAGACCTACTAACATTTTCATCAGATCAAGAAAATGCTTGTGTCTCCACATATCCTTGTATAAACCACCGGAATTATAGTGAGGAAATGAGACAATTAAGCAGTAGAGCTTGCTCACTCCAGTCATTTTCTTTCCCTGAACAAGACGACCAAACTCGTCTCATCCAGATCTTTCATTCTCCATTCTCCTCATCATCTTCACATGCGTCATCACTTAAACGAGAAAACAAAACAGAACACGCACTGTCAGCACCCACACAGCCCGTGCTAATCATTCGTTCCAGCATTTGAACCGATCGGTTGATGCGGCGGGCACATCTCGAGATCCTCGCAACAAACACGCCCTCCACTAAACTAAACAATCCGCAGCCAGCGGCAGTGGTTGCACGAGGGAGCCCAAGTTTACTGGTGATATAATACTGCAAAGCTACGTACTTAGCGTCATAGACCGGGCTATAATTTTCTCCGTGGAGAATCTCCATGACAAGTGATCTGCAGGTGGTCCCGCCCATCTCAGGCTGTCAGCGACCCACCGGCCAGCTCGCATCGTCTGCAGGAATTTCATTCCGACGCTTGCACAGCGTGTCCTTCAGAGTGTGGCGCAGGGAAGGAAGGAATCCACGCTATATTATACTACTAATCACCTGCAATTATCAGGAACCGAGAGGCATAACTTAATCGCAGGAAGCCCGGATTCTCTACATCTCGGGATGATTAACCTAATCGCAAGTGGCTGGGCTAACGAGTTGTTTACGGGGAGCCTACGACGCCTCTCGGAAAGTTGAGTGCTTGTCCGGGCGTTCGTGTCGCCATTGCGTTTGTGTTGCAGCAGCTTTGCGTGCACGGGTCCATGCCGGCCATGGGGGGTCTCTGCCGTGATGGGGTCGCCGGCGAGTGGTCACTGGTGGCACGAGAGGAAGAAGAGGACATGTAGCATGGCGTGTCTGCGTCTAGGCAGCCACAAACCTTTCTTCCCTGCTACTTCTGGAAGCGGGGATCGTTTGGGTTCCGGCCGTGAGCCGAGGAGGGTGTGGCACTCTGCCGTGCTGGGGTCGCCGGCGAGTGGTCACTGGCGGCACGAGAGAGAGGAGAGTCGAGAGAACATGTTGCATGGCGTGTCTGCGTCTCGGCAGCCACAAACCTTTCTTCGCTGCTACTTCTCGAAGCGGGGATCGTTTGGGTTCCGGGGAGTGAGCCGAGGAGGGTGTGGCCGGCCGCGTTTCACGGTTCTGATGCACAAGCACGGGGTGCCGTGTGTGTGCACTCGTGTGTTCAAATCGGTAGATTAGCTTATTTTGTTTGTATATGCTAACATCCTGCTCGAATTATATGTTGGGACCTTGAGTTTCAGTCACTTTGAAACCAAGAGATTATCCGGGAGGTTGGAAGAGAGGTGAATATGTATTTCTTTGTTTTTTTGTCTTTTTTTTTACAAAGGGTGATATGTATTTCTGGTAGAACCCACACTTCGTCGCCTACGTGAACAAGAACATGTTTTCTGATTCTGGCTTTTTTTTAGCAAGTGAACATGTTATACTACGAATTTGTTCATAAATTAATGAATTAGGATGTCCCCTTTATATTTTTTTTATTTTTCGATTGAAAAGGTACTCATTGATACGTTGATTAGTAATTTTCTTTGGGAAGCAGGAAGAATGGCTACGGAAATGTGAAATACTCGCCTATCCTGCCCTAGATGTGTTCATAGGGAAATGAGGTCGCCAAACGGAATGTGGCTTCTCAAGCGAGCGTAATTGTCTGTTTATGGTTTTGGGCAGCTCTATCTTTTTTTCGTCCCGTCAATCTCACCTCATGATGGTAGCACGTCTCATGCTAAAGGCTAGAAGGATAACTTGAACAAGTGGATGGAACATCAGTCTTTGCCATTGGATTAAGGAGCGGTCATTGGATGAACAGTTGCATGGCTACTACGATTATATAGCTTCCTCGATCAAGTCACCTCCAACTCATTGAACCCCTACATTAGTTAGAGAGAAGAAAAATAATTGCCGCTGTAAGGATTATCATTTCTTTTTCAAAAAAAAACATTACAAATCGGATGGAACAACAAGCTATATTCTATTAGCTTATTGAAATAGATTTTTCTTGCTACTCTTCGACATCTGTTGCAGAAACCAAAGCCAAATGACCTAGGTTGAGTAATCCCCGCCTCGTGGCCGGCAGCAAGTGTTCGTTGTTGGGTTGCAGAGGATCCATGCCATGCCTCTTTTTGCTCCCCTGGCTAGCAGTTCCTGATCTGATCTGATCTCCTCGGGCCGTTAATTCGCGTGCAAGGATCGGAACACGCATTGGATAATAGTAAATGGAGGCGCGCCCACTGTTGGGAGCCGCAACTGTATCCCCATCTCGTCTCGGCCCGATATATACCTTCACGTGAACCCCCTGCTCGAGCCTCGCCACCTTTCTGCCGAGCATTTGCAGAAACCTCAGCTCCCAGACATTCATCGCTTGTTCCGAGCTCATGCATGTGTCCATGTGTTTGTGCGTGTGCGTGTCTGTGTGGGCGTGGCAGCGCGCAATGCAGATGCAGTGGTGGCCTGGTGGGGTGTGTGTGTGTGTGTGGAGGGACCATGTTGCCAGTCACCAGGCTTTCGAGAAGTTCAAAAATCACACACGCAGGGATTCGTCTGCTAGTTTTCAGAAAATTTAGGTTTTTTCCCCGTTCGCTGGCGATTTGCTGTATCTGGTCCTGATCGCGTCGAAAGAAGAGCAAAATCTCCCCCACAACATAAACAACTCGCGGTCCGTGCGTCGTCAAACGTTCTCTGATTGGGCTCAAATTTTTCTGAAGCATCGCAAACTCACGCGCAGGTGTATCCAAAAACTCCGTGCCGCGCATACAATTTCGTGCCGGTTCCGCTTGCCGAAAACCTCGGCGGCGACGTGCGCCTTGGCAGGGCCATTTGGCCACTCCCGCCCGCCTCAACGCCGAGTTCACTAGCTCATATTTTTATCACCACGTCCGCGTACTGATGGAAACGTACATGCTCACGAGTCCAAAGGACACGAGAGACGAGACACACGAGCGGAGGAGGAGGAGGAGGCACTCGCGATCGTGCGGTCGTTTTCAAGTACTAAAATTGAGCTGGACGGGGCCGGGGTCGGAGAGGTACGGGACGCATAAAAATTCTGATTCGAGCGGCAACGCGACGGCGACAGGGTTTGGTTTGGTTTGGTCCGGTCGGTTCGCCGATCCATGTCTCTCCAAGGCCGCCGGGTTCCTATCCGCCGAGGGCGAAATCATGCGCATTAAAAGATAACTCCGTGTAGCCGTTTCTAATCAGGAAATCAGGCTGTCAACGTTCGTTGAGTTGCGTCCCCCGTTACATTTGCTCTGACCCTGACCCCCCGTTCTATCACTAATCTGTACTAGTGTTCAGTCTCTAGCCTGCTATAGGATATAATTAGCTAGGGTTTAAGGCAGTCACTTGTCCCTGTCACTGCGTTCCGCTTTGGTTAACAATACGCAACTGGAGCCAGACACTTGCGAAATGTTTTACTTACATGTCGAGATCTGATACACCGGCGAAGATCGCAGCGAGATACGGCCGAGAGGGGTCGCGTCGCGTCACTGTGAGTGCTTGTGTTTGTGTGGTCTGTACGTGGTTCGTGCGTGCTCATTGCTTGCTGCCGAACAGGGCAGAGAGCCCATCACCCTTCGGAAGCGAACACTTTCTTTTCGACCCCCTTTTTCCCTTGCTTCCCCCGTGCTCGCCTCTCTTTTCTTGTTTCTATTCCCTTGGGCTGGCGCATCGCTTTATCTTTTGCACCCTAGCTAGCTTTCCTCCCCCATCCTCGCGCGCGCGGTACGTAGTAGTACTGGCTGCCACTGCTGCCCATGCATCTTTGATGAAAGGTGAAAGACGTTACAAAAGTATGAGGCTCGTACTGGGTGGTAACTCGTAGCCGTATTGGGGGGTGTGGTTTCACGTATGGTATTGGGAAAATCCCTTCAGTGCCATCAGCATAAATTTGAATCCCTTGTAAACCACCGATAAAACTTATAACCCATACATGCCAGCGATTGAAAAATTTTGTCCGCCAGATGCCACCCCAGCTAATAGCAGCCTAATAGATGACATATTTGCCCTTCCGTTCATCCAGCACGGCCACGGGTGGTCTTCTTCCTCACGATGCCGGCCGCCCATCTCGTACTTCGTTGTCTTCCGAACCGCCCCTTCACCCGCCGCCGTCTGCCGATGCGCCCGACGAGCGTGACCACGGCCCGCCCTTGACGCCCTCATCGAGCTCGCCGCACACGCCCTGCCTTCTTGATGCCGTCGCCCTCCTCTCCCCTTGGACGCCAAGCCCGGCCACGCCAGCTCGCATCGAGCCCCCATCCAGAAGGACAGCAGCGACCACCAAAATGGATCGGCTAGGAGGCATGAAAGATGATTTATTGATCAATCTGTACTCAAACACTCCATGCGCATCGAATTTTTTGGATTCGTGGCCACGGCTTAGAAATTGGGAGAAAAGAAGCTTCCGCAATGGCTGCCGAATCCTCCGCCATCGCGATTGATCGACGGCGATGGCAAACCGAGGGGCGAATCAATCGACAGAGATGGCAAATCGGCAGCAAGAGATGCAGACGGATGGGTCATCCTTGCCTCCCGCACCTCGGCTTCACGGTCTCACGTGAGCGGGACGGGTGCCGCGTCTACTGACCGCTATCGGCTACCAGAATGGCGTAGAGCTAGGAGATTCAGTTGCCTGCTGGGGCTTGTTGTACATGTATAAAACCATGCTACGAGCAATATAGAATGTTGTTGGTTTGACTCATTCTTCTCTCCGAGCTCTCGCACTCTCTCGATTCTCTCCCCAGTTCACTTGCGCTTGCCCTCCTCGGTGAGGCACTCCTGGAGAGTGGAGCGCGAGGAGCGGCGGCAAGGCTGGGAGGTGGTGGTGCGCCTGGAGCGCAGCGGCGCGGTCTGGGCATGGCGCGGCGGCGACGAGCGTCCACGCAGGCGACGCGCGCGGGCAGCCGGCGGCTGCAACTGCCGCAGTGGGAGCGTGCAGGCTGG
>LAPY01000034.1:307068-323873 GCA_000970635.1 Eragrostis tef
GACGGGGCGCCGACCAACGCGCCGGCCGGCCGGCTCCTAGCAGCGTCGATCCATGAGTGAACGCGTTACGTTGCTAGCCCAGGTCCACGGGACTACACTACAGGGAGATACTACGTAAACCTGACCCTGACTACTACTCCTGCGGATACGTACATTCGCAGAACGTAGCGTCACGAGTCCAGAAAGATTCGTCTCAGTGAGACCAAAAACTAAAAGAACTTGCGATCCGAGATCCGTCCGATCAGGGCAAGGGGAAAAGGATTAACGTAGCCTGCGCGTCACTCCCTCCTGAATGGCTGGCGGGATCTCTGCTGCATCAGGAATGCGGATACTCACGTCGATCGAGCACGCACGCACGGTCCCCTTACACGTCACCATACTGGGTCGGATCAGGTGCACTCGCGTACGTATAGCCTTTCCTAGGACACGCTGCTTTGCGCTGCCTTGTCACTGGAAAAGAAAGTTCTTGCGTGGTCAGCAACGATCTTTCCACTTCGTCGATCTTCGGATAAGATCTTCAGGTTAAGCGATCAGGGAGGCGAGCGGAGGGATATTGATGATTACACTGTGCTCGTCGAAAGCGAAGTGTGTAGTACGGACTAAATTAATCGAAGCTGGTTTTGTCGGCCGGCCGTACGTACGCGTGTCGCCCGTGCGAGCGTGCTCTATTGCACAGGTAACATGACTACAATTTGATCGCTACGGAGTATTAACGAGGGAATTAAACGCGGCCATATCAGCTGCCACTTGTGGTTTTGTGAACGTAGTACACTGCTGAGATTCAAGCAAAGCTGAATTGGACTGAAAGGATGCAGCCTGAAAAAAAAGGAAAACCATCGCCTAGGTGACGAGCCTGTACTAACCACCCTAGCTAGTTGAAGAGAAACTGTGCAGGACGTGAGAGGTTCACACTAGCCTCCTGCGCTACTGCTCCTCCTGACGATCAGAACCCGGCTACTACACTACGATTCATGTACTCGGATCAGTACAACATGTGCATCAAATCACGTCCAAAGACTTGTGGCACGGAAGGAATCGACGCCACAGCGCTCCGAGCCCGTTTTTCTTTAGCTGTAGTACAGTGATTTGAACAGACGATTCTGCAAGAGAAGGAAGAACCAACAGGAAACATATTAATTGTGACGTGCACAGATACACACATCAGGGTTTATCGTTCATCTCCTCCGCTGTTTTGCTTGGCAAGAAGGCGACTGGACCAGACTAGCTAGTGTCATAGCGCAGGACTTTGAGGGGGTGTTTGGAATAGAGGATTTTCAAAGGAAATTTCAAAGGAATCGGTTCCTGCATTCTGCTGATGTCACATGCGTTTGGAACAAAGGAATCAACCTTTCCTTTCCATAGGAACGGCACCCTTTCCTTCACAAAATGGAGGAATGAAATAATCCACTCCGAACTCTTGGAAAGCTTTCCTGCGTGCGAAGGAAGAGCTAATCATCTGCTTGTGCTCCGTTAAATGCTACTGTGTTGAAGCGAAATGCATCGAGGAGCAGCGCCTCGCAGCTAGGACTGGTGGCTACGTGTGCGTGGTGGTCCGCTACTGGGCAAGGACCAGAGATATTCGGGGAGAGAGAAGCTCCAAATAAAAAATAGTGCAATGTAGTCTAATGGTCTGTATGGGACAATTATTTGTGAGCTAATGCACTAGACTCTTTGGGTTAGCAATTGCCATATAGGTTGTTCAGGGTACTATTTATTTGTTTTTATTTTGTTTTGAAAAAGAGGCAAGAGCGCTGCCATTCCATGGAGATTACTTCTTCAATTTATGGAGGAATGAATAATGACATATAGCTTTCAGAAATTTTATTCAGTTTGTCTTAACATTTTTGTTCTTGTGTTTCTATTCCTGCAATCCAAACACCATAAATTTTCAATTCCTCTGTTTTGGATTCCTGTGGTTTTGTGACTTCTTCAATTCCTCTGTTTTCTCTATTCCTGTGTTTTTCCCTATTCCTGCGTTTTTCATTCCTCTGTTCCAAACAGGGCCTAAGTATGTGCTCCCACTAATATCTGTTGTGGAGATCTTATAAGGAGTTTATGTCAGACGACCTATTTGTTATATTCAGCGAATATGTATACAAAATTCTATAACTTCGTATAACTTCGTATAATAATCAGACTGTCCCTGCTTGCATCAGTAGTTTAGTGCATCTTGTTCCATAATAACGTGATGCAGACTGTCGAACGAGGTCCGGCATAAGAAGGAGACATATACGGGTCTCCGTTCATGCAAAACTTTTGTTTTTGACGAGTTGTGCTAGCAGCATTCTTAATATGAGACAAGGACTTCTGCAAAGATAAAGAGTATAGAGAGATATTGTCTTTATACATGTACATACGTACGTCAATGTTTTCTATATTGATGACAATTTTCATGTGTTCTCTTCTACTCTATAAGAACTTGCAGAAATTGATATATGATAAACACATTTGGATATTACCAGAAATAAAGTATACTCTATTATCAATTTGATAAATCATCAATTTTGTGCCATACATAACTGTATTCAAAGTCATTGTGATTTAAGTGAATGGGGATTTTCCAGATATCCATGGATATTTCTCATATTGATCCACTTGGTTGGAAACCATACTGAGTCTGGGTTATCTCAAACGAAGAACTTCATCACAATACCAAATGAGCAAGCTGCAAGGCTTCTATCATCGAGCCTGTAGCTGTTACTTCGTGGCGACAATTTCGATCCCACTATGCATTCTCTCTATTCCATCTACGCAAAAGTCCAAAGTAGTCAAGCTCATAGATAGCTGACATTGACCGATTCCATTAGTGCTAATGAGCTTTAACTTTCATTGTGGTTTATGGCTCTGTGCTCTATAATTAATTGCAGGTTAGCCAGGAAATTTATGGGGACAACAATACTAGAATATTCATCTATTGGACTGTAAGATGAAGATCACATTCTTTTTCATCTTGAATTCTTATTTTGCCCCGTTGTTATTAAGATGGATAGGCGTCACTCTAATTTTTTCTATTGCTGTGGAATACTGCAGAGTGATTCATATCAAACAACTGGATGTTACAACCTGAAGTGTTCAGGTTTCATCCAGACAAGCAATCAGATCGCCATCGGCGGCAGCATTTCCCCTGTCTCTATCTATAATGGTTCACAATATGACATAAACATTTATATCCGGAAGGTAACACACAAAAGCTAGCTTTCACATAATAAACATATATAATAACAAATTAAAAACAATAAAAATAGTCATAGAAAACATGTGCCAAATATTACATTTTCAGTTGAACTCTTTATGACTCAAGTAAATGTTAAAACTGTTGCCCCGACCCATCAGTTGATTCAAATCATTGAGTCACGGAACATGGCTGTCCCGTACATGTACCAGATATCTTTCGGAATCCAAAACGTACTGGTCAATTGCCTTTGAACAAGGATTTAAAAGAAGCTCCATACTGAGGGGGTGTTTGGAATAGAGGATTTTCAAAGGAAATTTCAAAGGAATCGGTTCCTGCATTCTGCTGATGTCACATGCGTTTGGAACAAAGGAATCAACCTTTCCTTTCCATAGGAACGGCACCCTTTCCTTCACAAAATGGAGGAATGAAATAATCCACTCCGAACTCTTGGAAAGCTTTCCTGCGTGCGAAGGAAGAGCTAATCATCTGCTTGTGCTCCGTTAAATGCTACTGTGTTGAAGCGAAATGCATCGAGGAGCAGCGCCTCGCAGCTAGGACTGGTGGCTACGTGTGCGTGGTGGTCCGCTACTGGGCAAGGACCAGAGATATTCGGGGAGAGAGAAGCTCCAAATAAAAAATAGTGCAATGTAGTCTAATGGTCTGTATGGGACAATTATTTGTGAGCTAATGCACTAGACTCTTTGGGTTAGCAATTGCCATATAGGTTGTTCAGGGTACTATTTATTTGTTTTTATTTTGTTTTGAAAAAGAGGCAAGAGCGCTGCCATTCCATGGAGATTACTTCTTCAATTTATGGAGGAATGAATAATGACATATAGCTTTCAGAAATTTTATTCAGTTTGTCTTAACATTTTTGTTCTTGTGTTTCTATTCCTGCAATCCAAACACCATAAATTTTCAATTCCTCTGTTTTGGATTCCTGTGGTTTTGTGACTTCTTCAATTCCTCTGTTTTCTCTATTCCTGTGTTTTTCCCTATTCCTGCGTTTTTCATTCCTCTGTTCCAAACAGGGCCTGAGATCGTGAAGAGAGACTTTCTACTTACCAGTCTTGTCAAGGTAACCGGTCCCGTCGATGACAGGGACGCTTAACGCTGAAGATTATCACGAAATACAGAGATAGCCGCTTATTACAGTTAACGATCTAGGAGTAATTGCTTACATTCTAGTACTATTGGTACAGTTTAACACTGATGATTTGTTTGAGTGAGTTCTGTCAACTGAGACAGAGATTCTGAAAGGTGTAGTTCAACAACTAGCTAGGTGTAGTTCAATAATCGCATAAAACTATCGATGCCTGATCTAAGTTACCTGTGTGTAACTTTCTGTCACTTTTAGCACCTGCGAGTGCATCTTTTTTCATGTTTTTTGACGCAAACCTGCATTGCGTGTAATTGTACTTTGCTTACTGATTTCATAATGAAAATTTAGGTAGGGGTCTCCCCTCTCGACTTCCTAAAAAAAAAAAAAACTAGCTAGGGGGGAACCATCGAGGCCCCCTTTGGAGCAGAATTTTCAATGCCGCTACAGAAACCTCATAGTTTCTGCACGCGTAAATCACAGTGAGATCACTCAATTTCACACAGGAATGCCGAGCTACCAGATCGATCGAGCCCCACAACTGACCTATAGCAAAGTTGCAGAAAGCCATGCATTAGACATGGGCCACCACGCCAAAGAAACGTAAAGGAAGAGCACCACTACTACTACCACTACCACTGCATGCACCACATGCTGGATTGCTGGCACTGGCGGAAAAGATAAATGCTCGAAACATATGTGTCTGCCCGTTAGATCTGGCGGCAGCAGCAGCAGCGAGCGGCGGCAGCAGAAAGCAGGCAGCATGGAACGCGAAGCTTGTCGCCGGACGGAGAGAGATGGTCCTCGGCCCACCACCAAAACACACCACCTCCTCGGCTGCGAGCGATCTCATCGCGATCGAAACGAGTGTCGCATGCACGCGCAGCGACAGGATTCGTCCAAGTTGGTTGGCTCGCGTTCTCGATCGGCAGGTGGTAGACCCACACGAGTCAAATGGGCGTGAAATAATGCAACAACGATCCACATGGGGGCTGTGAGAGAGGGGTTTGTTGGGTGCGTTGTGAATGAAATTAATTTAAGATCTTGCCGGCCTCTGATAGATGAAGATGATGACAGGACGCATTACTTGCCAGTCAAAAAGTGTGCGGAAAATGAAGGATGTTCACTCGATGCGCCTGCAGTACGAGCCGGGGCTCGCAGGCACATTCATCGGAACAGTAATTAGATGGCAAGTTCTTGACCTCGGAGGCCTTGAGGAATGAGGACCTCGTCGTCGTCGACCGGCCTCGAATCCTCTGCCGGCCGGTCCGGCCGGGTCCGGTGGTCACGACTCACGCCCTATTCATTCTGATGGCGTACAGCCTCATGCCGCTCCGAACTGTGGTCGTCGTGGAGGATGGATGGATGCAGGAGCGTTTTCGCATGATCTCGTCCACTCGCTGCGATGCTGTTCGTCCGTTCAGGAGCAAGGACATTATCGCCATCGCAGAAACAAAATTCCATGTGAAGTGAAGGGACTACGTGTCCTCTGCAAAATAAACTACTATTGTGATGCGAACGACACCTGCAGAAAACTGAATTCACGTTTGCGACCACGTTTGCTAAATGTAGAAATATTATACTACTTGGGGTGGTTACCCTAAAAGAAATATACTTTCGGCGAAAAGTCACGACACTCATCAGAAGGGAAAAGAAAACGGAGAAGAGCAAATACGGCCGCAACGAACTCGATCGCAAACTGAAAGTGTGTTCACTCGAGGCGCAACGCAACTTTTTTATCCTCTGATCTGACACACTCGTGCGATCCAAGGGGGGATGTTTTTGCTTCACCTTTGCGAAAAAGAGCCGGGTCCCGTCCCGATCAGGCGATCAGTTCAGTTTACGAGCACCACGCATCTGTTGGGGCACGGCGTAGTGGAAGCCAAGTCAAAGGCGCGCTCCTCACCCTCCGTGCGGTTGGAGAGGATCTGCCTTTTTTCTTTTCACTTCCAATGATAAGGAAACGCACCCCGCCGCGGTCGGCCGGTCGCGTTCACGTCCCCGTCACCTGTAGCTGGACGCCGGCACGCACTGCCGTGCGTGTTTGCAACCTCGCCCGTGTCGCCCCGCGCCGTGCGCGCCAGTCAAACCAGCAGCTGTGTTGTTCCTCGCCGCTGCCTGGCAATAATTCCCTCCTAGGCAGGGCTAGACAGGTGGTGTAACAACTGGAGTTAATCAGTGATATTCCAACAGTTGGTTGTCGTGGTAAAACTGTTGTTGTTGTGTGGCTGTGCAGGAGCAGAACGCAATTTGTTTTGCCACGAGACGTGACCACACAATGGCACGAAACGTTGATTGTGCCAGCACGGAGAGAATAGAATCTTTGCACCCTGCGCCTACCCGGCTACTGACTGGTACCTGAAACAAGCAGGCTAGGCGAGAGAGTAGCGCCTCTGTACACGACCCAAAACTGACCCAGCAGCCTAACCCTAACTTTACAATCAAACGGCTCACGAATTTATTGACAAAGGAATTAGCATCGGGTCCACTGAACGTCCCATGTGCAGGACGCAGGGTCTCTTGTTAAGCAATCCACGCTAGGATTAGGCACACATCATTCGATGCAGACAGCCGCTACCACGGGAAGTTTCAGTGATAGCAACCTCCAAACAACCGAAACCGAAAGAAAAAAGAAAAAAGAGAGACACAGAGATACTAGTTCAGCCGGCCGGCTAAGCAACTGGGTGTCAGCACATGGCGGCCTAAAGGCTCCACGAGCGACCCCAACAGAGTTCAGGACGGGTCCTGAAAGCTGCATCTCACTATCTCAGAACGGCAAAGACGGATGGGTACAGGTAAGCATGGAAAAAAGATTTACTTTGACAAAGTGTTTGAACAATAATTGGCGAACCAATATTATACATGGTGGGGACCTAGGGCACCCGTAAAGCATGTATGAAGACATTGTTTGGTACGATCAACTTCCAAAGCCTGTGTTTATTTTGCTTTTCCAAAACTTTAGGGGGAGGGAACGAATAGACAGATTCAATTGACCACAGCTCGGTAAATCCGTTGCCACCAGCAGTTATAATTTAGTCCCTTGCGAGCAAAAAGCATATGCAGCGCCATCCGTCAGTTGAGCTCTCAGGCACTTCCATCCCCAGCCCCCGGACATGCAGAACTTGTGTGTGTGTGGGTGTGCAATCTGAGGTCACATAATCATGCAAAATATCATTCCAACACTTCGTATTTACGGAAATAACTTCTTTAACCTATTAATGGCAACAGCAGCTGTCTTGTTCATTGGTTCTAGAATGAGGGCATGGTTGAAATCTGCAAATAAGACATAACTATACTTAATCAGAACTAGATCATTGAGTATCAAGCTAAATAACATGAATTCTTTATCAAACTTTAAGACTGTCCAACTCATGATATGGTGTAACCAAGCTCATTTGAATATGAACCAACAATCCTGAATTCCATTAGATATTAGTAATCAGGCGCAAAGGGGTAAAACAGAAGTACAAACTAACCTTCAACAGCCTCCTTGTAATAGCCCAGCATCTCCCTTGCAGTACCTCTTCGTAAATAAGCTTTCACGATCTGGAAAGTGAAAAAACAGTATAATGTGAGAATAAGTAATTTTGGCAAAACTTATATGCTTATCAGAAAGGGAAAATTTGCTGTGGCACACTCAAAAGACGTGGTTTCGGGTACAGCACACCGCAACTTCCGTATTTTGCTCAGATACACTCCAAAATCGTGGTTTTTAGCCACAACACACTAAAACACATTAAAACAACAGGAAGTGATATTTTCAAATTTTTTGATCTCTTTGTACGAAATACATCAGAAGTTGAAATTTTGCACAAAGATAAAGTGTTGCATTCTCTCCCCGTGTGATTTTTTGTAGATGTTTTTTTTTCAACTTTTCACATAGTTTGGTTGAAAAAATAAAGATTGTTTTCAGTGAAAAGTTTTATGAACAGTTGAGAAAAAATCTACAAAAAATCACATGGATCAAGAGTGCAACAATTATAGCTGGGCAGCGTTTAATTTGTAATGTATTTCTTGTAATGAGATAAAGCAGTTGGAAATATCACATCTCTTTGATTTAGTGTGCCACAACAAAGAGCCACAAATTTACAGTGTGTTGTGCCTAATATCGCGAGTTGCGGTGTGCTGTGCCCGAAACCATGTCTTTCTAGTGTGCCACAGCAAATTTTCCCTATCAGAAAACATCAACCAGATTCAAAAGCTTCTACTGTTTAAAGTTGAGTAAAGAACTACAGATAATAAATACAGCTGACAAAAGTCTCGGATGTTTTTGTTTCCCGACTGCAAGGCAAACCATATGAATGTTCTATACAGATTGCAAATTCAAAGTTTTCAAAATTTCTGTCTTGCACTTCCATTCTACTAATATCTACCATATGCATGTTTGTAAAAACTTTATGATAACACCTCTTGCATATTGTATTGCACAACAAACAGTTTAGAAAACAGGTCCTAACCTTTGGATCAAGATCGATGGCACTCGAGCAATCTGCCTCAGCTTGACGGTAGCTGAAAGGACCAAAACAAGTGAAACATCAATAAAGAAGAATGCCAAAAAAAGAACCATGCAAGATCATCAGAAGATTCAAGAATATGGAAGCTAGTTAGGAGAACATCATACCTGGCTAGTTCTAGGAAGGCAGCAGCTCTATTACTGTAGTATGTGGCCACTTTTCCATTTAATTTGATCGCTTCAGTATAGAAATTTACTGCCTTTTGCCATTGTTTCTCCTTAAATGCAGCATTACCCTATTAACAAGCACACAATTGAAAGGAAAAACTAGTAAGAATAACATACACAAAAAAAATGATGTTAACTCTACTAACCCCCCAACATAGTTCTAGTTCACCACACATGCTTGAGCATAGTAATAGGTCGCGGGAAACAAGTGTGCCCTAAACACCTCCTTAACACACTTTGATAATGCATCTTCCAAGTGAACTCTACCATCAGCTTATTCTTTATATACTGAATTACCATCACTGTGAAGTCAAGGTGCTACTACCTACTAGAGGAATTTGTGCAGAAAATTAAGAAGCTACAACCAACAAGCATTCAAGCAATAAGGAAGCTAACTTTCTCTTTAGCAGTCTCAGCTGCTTCTTCATTCATCGCCTGTTTACTTGAAACATTAGATTTTGCCAGGATCTCCACTTGCTCTTGGATGGTTGCATAAATGGTTTGAGTGGTGTCCAATAAAAACCGATCGCCACCATGTCTAGCAATAAATGATACTGAAACAGGGCACTTATCATGTGTACCCAGAGGGATAGAAACCTGAAAAGGTCGTCAACACATCAGTAAAGATCTGGAAAAATTTTGATGGGAAAATAAGGCTATGTGCAATGTAGCTAAAGCTAGATAGAGCTAACATTGAAACTCATCATCTTAGTCCAAATTCATATGCTCCCTAACATTCACCCAGATGTGGTAATTCAGTGCAATAATGTCCCCAACATTACAATACCTACTACTATTCACCCCCAGGTCAAAACCTAAATCCTCGAAGTAATTTGTGTCATTTACAAAAGTAGTAGTTCATTCACATCTCTGTCACTCAAATGTTTTGGGAGAAAAATTAAAAGCAATCATGAACTTTTGTGTCTGGCATCTGTAAAGCCAAGGAATTGATTCTGCCACTGAACGTGTGGACAATAAATAATCCAAATTATTGTTCTTTCCCTGTTTTCATAAGTCGTTCAATTCAAGTTATTAGTCTAGCGGCTAGCGGTAAGCTGGCAATCTAGCACATTTTGGAATTACTTTTGCAAAAGCTAATATTTCACTTGAAATAAATTTCCCCTCTGATGATAGCTTCATACGTAGTCTCTAGAAAAATGATTAGTCTGGCATCTCAACCAGTGCCACGATAAAATCAAGTGACTATGTCTATGGTTCATCACACTTAGTACACTTTACAAGTTGTCAGTACTTGTTAGGATTTAGAAATGAATGCAGAACACACACACAGACGTAGAAATGTCCAGTTCTGGCCTAAATGCCAACCAGAGAAAAATAGGTGCAAATTTGAACTTCATCAAAGGAGGTAAAGGAAAAAAAGGCTATACAGCTAATGTGCTGGTAACAATTTTCCAATAAAAAAAGGCCTATAGAAAAAATGTACCTGGCAACAACCTGACATACTAGCTATTGAAGAAAGGCATAATGTCTGAGAATTGTAGCTTTCAGATGAGAGTTCCCTAGCATTAAGCTTTGGGGGGCAACCCAAAGCAGTTGGAATGACTAAAATCCCATCATCCTGTGGAACAGCATAACATCATAAAAATAAGGCACTGTACTACATTAAGTAAATCGATTAAATAGCACATTAAGGGGAAAATTAAATATTAAAAAAATAACAAGGAAAAAAATACACGCAAGCATATAGCTAAAAGTGCATGAGAAAGGAAACAATGCTGTATTTCATGGATCCAGAAGGCACAAATTTATTAAGAAAAAAAAAGCAATCTCAGGATCTCAGTTGTTGCACAAGCTGGGTAGCATTACACTGAGTGACAGCAGCAATTTCACCAAGTTCTGTGCAAAGAACTTTACTTTCCTACAATATTCCTTTGAGCGGGCAATCGTATAAGTTTGAGTAATAAAACAACAGACCGATAAAAAAAAAAGGAATTTGGTGCAACAAGACATATGCATGGGTATTGGGGGCCAGGACCAGTATCCATACCAGAGCACAGTGTTTCTGATAACCGCCAATTTATTAGGGTGGGGTTATCACTTGTCGAGATAAATTTTATGCACAAGTTGAACACGAATGCATGATAAAAGATTTCAAGGAAACGGCATATGTAAAGCAATAGAAACACTAGGTTCCCTATGGCAATCCAAACACACCAGCCATGCCATAAGTTTTGAATGAATTTAGTCAGTAACACTACCAATTACGACCAAATAACTGTGCAAAAGAATCAGTAAAACCACTAAGCCAGCATTTCCTGATGAAATAATATTATCAGAGCGCTATCCCAAGGTAACATCGAAACAAGTTTTCATTCTGAAATCAATGTGGTAATACCTTAAGGAGTGCATTGAGAGCTAAACGTGCTTCATTTCTCACATCTTGGTAGCTTTCAATAACCGAATCAGCATCATTAGACAAATTACTGACTATACGAGCATCAACAGCAGGCTTAACTGAGTTTATCCACTCCATATGCTGGTCTTTGAATTCACACCTGACATGAGACAAATAACGTAACTAAGTAGTATGATGCAAAATTGCTGGAGTAGGATAAAGAGAAAGAATAAGCGTTAGGAATCAATCGAGACAAATAATTCAAACATATGCAAACAGAAAATTCTCAGGTTATGCAACAACACAATCAAGTGATGAAGTATATCAATAAAGATTGTCGGAGCAAGTGCCACCAAATTTTACACTAAAGAAAAACCAAAGTAAGACCTAGTATTCCTAAGGGGAAATGGGAAACATTTGCAGCTAAAGCATTTACCATCACTCTATAGGTAAAAGCTCTCTTACTTATGGTATCATAAACATAAGACATTAGCTTCAATGTAAATTACTAGAGTACTAGAAACCATACAGTACATTACAAACCATATTTCAATTCCAACCATCAGTACGATAATTCTTTACCAACAATAGCATGACTCGTTAGAAAGACACATACTTGTGAAGCAACCGCATGGCATTACAAAGTGCTAGCAATGCAGAACGCTTTGAATCTGCGTTCTCCTGACCACTCGAATCGTTCTTCAAGCTAGGTACTTTTGAAGCCAAATAATTTTCAAGATTCATACGAGTCACTTGTCCTGACAGGGGGAAAGTGTTCACCAGGAGAAAGTTAGCTGATAGGATTTATAAACAAACAAAATAATGAAATCAACTGCGAAGAACACATACTTCCAAAAAGCTTCTCCACAGATTTTGTCACCACCTGAGTAAGCTTTCTAGCAGGTATCTTTGAAAGTTCAAAGCAATCATCTGCTACATAAAAATGTCTAGGTTGTCGAACATCAGCATAAGGAAGTCTCAAAAGAAGATGCCCAACACGACGCAACACACTTGGATCCCTTGCAAACCAACCTGTAATAGTGGAAGGAAAATACTGGGGCATGAACTTAAGGCACATTACTGAAAAAGGCCACACCACTCAAGAGTCAAGACACAAACTCCACACTCAGGAGATGAATACATTCAGAACGTACCTACAGTGTCCAGGCTAGGCGCAACAGGAATAACACCACTATTGGAAACGATAGCATGTGAAGGCCTGAATGCTAGGACACCACAATAAGCACCTGGTATCCTTACTCCTCCAATAGAGTCAATACCTGCCAAGACCACAACTTTTTGGTATTACTCTATTTTATGTTAAAAAATGAAAATAACAATGTAAGATGCTTAGGCAGTTAAGAGTGTAATAACAAACTTAAAAAGGGTCAGCAGGAACATCTGTTTTTTCACAGGTCATAAATTATTCATCAGGAAATTTTGAATAGAAACCACCAGAAAGGACACAGCACTAAATGTACGTGAAGTAATCCAAAATGGATATACAGCACACTGATAGTTCAAAAATATGACTATACAACACTAGCAACCAAGGTACAAGAAGAAAAAGGTACATGTCGGTCATAAATTATTCATCCGGAAATTTTGAATAGAAACCACCAGAAAGGACAGCACTAAATGTACGTGAAGTGATCCAAAATGGATATACAGCACACTGATAGTTCAAAATATGAACTTTGTAACACTAGACAACGATGGTACAAGAAGAAGAAGGTACATACTGGTCATGACATTTTATGACCAGATACTTCTAGACAATTAATTAGCTCAATATTACATCCTTTCCAAAAACATCTTCCAACTGCAAGAAATTAATGAAATTATAACAATTGGAAGCACAGAAAGCAAAGAAGATACTCAACACCTTTTCGACAGATAAATATTTGAGACCATCTTTATGAACAGACTTGAGGTCTCTCCAATGCAAAGAAACTTGCATGTTGATGACATATAATGCTATGCAATGTGATAATATGCCTTCTGCCTCTTCTTAGTTAGGAGCGGGAAGGAACATAACAATTCCTCTTATCAAGAGATGTAATATTTTCAACTTGAGAAAGCTGAAAAGAAATTTCACTCTAACACTATACATACCGACCTTCTCTTTTATCAGCTAGTAGGTTCTAAGCTCCCTTTGCAACATATAGGAAAAGCAGAGTCTTAACGGAAGGCCCATAGTTAAGCAAAAAAGCATTAATAGCGGCAAAACATGGGACAAAATGCAATCATATCTTTTCAAAGCACGTTTTTATTACTTCAATGAAATGAGCTGCATGCAAAACATGGGGTCTACAGATGTCTCATTTCATACCTACTGCTCATAATAATCAGATGATATTAAGTCTGATTAAAAAAATGCAGTAACAGATAATAAACTTCTGATGTTGCTTGAAAAATGAAGGCATTGTACAAGCTGTATGCAGAAAAATTATAGCTCACCCAGGGCAAAATCTACGATGCCACCAGCCACTGCGACTGCCGATCCGCTAGAGCAACCTCCTGGTACTCGATCAGGAGTGGCAGGATTTGTTGGTGTATCAAAATGCTTATTCTCGCCATGGATACTGAAGAAGCAATGTGCATATAAGTCAAAAATACAACAGGATAATGACAGCCATAAAAGAAACCCCTGGTAAGTGAAATTAACTTTTATTTGATATATGATTTGTACTAAAAAATAAGAAGCAGCACATGACAAGGAGAAACAAGCCATATACTCCCAAGAATGATATTACCTATATGCCATTTCGTCAATAACAGTTTTCCCAACACAAATAGCACCGCCATTGACAAGAGCTGAAACCACTGGAGATGTTTGTGACGCTGCATCATGTGTCCTTGCCCATTCTGGGCTACCAAAACTCGTAATATAACCACTGACATGCAATCTGCAAATCGTGATATCAGATAATTGTGCTCAAGGGTATATAACACAATATGCAGATAGCAATAAATACCAGCTAGCTGTACTGATATAATGGCATTAGCTACCTTATGCAGCAAATAGAAAGAATGTATCAAGTCTAGATGGGCCTGGGCATGACGACACCGACTGGTGATAGAAGCAGGGATATATGAGATACTATGAACTCCTGATATAATTCTGGCTTAACTGAAATAGATGGCATGACTTCTTTTATATAGGAGAAGAACCTAACAAGTCTTATCTCTAAGACTAACTAAATAATCCTGTGTCTATCTAGTTGTACATTTGATATCTGAGACGAAGAAGCAAGCAAATACTTGAACAGACCAAGAGAAAGCCCCTTTTACCCAAAAAGAAGGGAAAGAAAACCATGCAGAAAGTAAATAACAACTGTCCTTGCATGGTGCATGTTTATCCATCTTTTTTAACTGGCAGATTTTTCAGATTACAACGCACCAGATACCCGTCGACCCTCATACTATTTTTTACAATATAGTAACCTATCAGAGACAGAATCATTGCTTTCTTAGTGGGCTCAGTTCGATATGATTAACTCAGAAGTCATACAACGGCAATTTATATATATAATACATGAGCAAAATAACATAATATAAGATAATATGTTTATGCAATCTAGTTTCTTTGAAATATTTCGGCATATGTTATAACTTTGCAGGAGGGCTCTCTCACTAAACGGCCAAAAGTCTAAAGTGGGTTGAGAAACTAGTTATATCTAAGAATCAGAGTAGAACTTCTTGTTTTAAACAATGGTTCCATGCAGATACAGCATAACAGCATCATCTAGCTACACACAGCGCCATTTATACACCATGCAACATATAACACCACATTACCATGAAAGAGCTGGCATACAAAATATCATGTTGAAACCAACAGAGTACTATCTCATGCCTCAATGCAAGTCACATTGACAATTCTTTGAAAAGAAAGAAAGAAAAAGGCACCTTTCCAACAGTCTTAACAGGAAACAGACACTTTTGGTTCTCAAACGCCATACAGAAAACTAGAGTCGTCTTCTTGGAAAAGTTTGTAGTGCCTAACTCTGCCACCATGCATATAGGGTGTGTTTGGTTACCTAGACTACCTAAACCATGCTGGAGCCAGACTTCAGCAATGCAACACACACAAATAGCTGCTTGTTTGATTGGGTGCCTAGAAAACTTTTTGCTAGCTCGAGCTTCTGTTTGGTTGCTTGGCTTGAGTGAGTAAGATCACCTCATGCGTTTGGTGAGGTGAGATTTAGTTCCGTCACCCCTTCTCTTCATCCCAAAAATAATATTTTTCATGTTGTCAAAAGAAAAATCTATTGGATAATTGTATTGTGTGACTTTGGACGGAAGTAAATTTCTACATTATGCTTTTGGATTAAGCATTAAACAACATTGAAGTACTACTGTCCATATCAAAAATAAATATATAATATTATCAGTTTGTTTTGTAATACAATAATATACTACCCATTTTTATCACCTTTTTTATTCAAGCACCATGCTCATTGAGTCGAGCAGGAAAGAAAAATGGTGAGTTGTCTCTGGTCCATGGGTCTCAGGATGTCAATTTCTCAGCAGTCTTATTTTCTTCTAAACCTATCTTGTCACCGCACAACAAAACAAGACTTCGCTTCCCTATCTAATTGTAGACAACAGCGACAGTATGAATCAAAGCTCGGCAGTGGCTTGTACGACCTCAATTTGAGTGTGAGGACAACCAGTGGCGGCGGTGCCCATGGAGCTCAGCTCCCCAGCGACAGTCTTAGAGCTCGGATAGCCATGGCCATGGCATTGAGCTCACCGAGGCTTCCGCTTCACCTCTCTTCCAGACGGCCATGGAGCTCCTGGTCCTCGGCCGTGACCACAAAGCTTGGTTTTCGCCGGTGGCCACGGAGCTCCGTGCTGCTCAGAGTTGCGGGTGAGTACATAAGCTTATGTAAGCTTGGCTTGCTATAAACGCTCGCGATCAGTGGCGGAGCCACGAACGACGATAAGGGCGTGCTAAGTAAATAACTCTAAAAACAAACGAAGGATGTCATAGACATCGCAAATGACACAAAAAACACTAAAAAGGTAAAACACGCTAGCGGCATGTGAGGGAATTATAGTGACCTTGATCAAGATTTGAGAAATTGAACCTAGGAGAGCAGTCCTAAGAACAACTAATATTTACCTACAGCAGGGGCGCAGGGATGCATGACACGACATTGCAGTCCCCTGCTCGATGCCTAGGCCTTCGCTCGCAGCTCGCTCGATGTTGCGTGCAAACGACGCCATGCAGTTCGCAAGGTCAGAGGAAGCGACAGCGTCGTTGGTTGGGGATTAGAGAAGGCAAACTCGAAAACAGCAATCGTCGGCACCTGAATAGGGATTGGTTTCCTTTGGTGCTATATGTCTACTCAGCAATGGGGTAGGCAGAACATCGTGATCCTTTGAAACCCAAACGAATTGGCATGGTCTATACATGGGATGTACAGATTTCTTTTCTGGGCCAACGGGGTGCTGCAGGCCCCCCCCCCCCCCCCCCCCCTTTGAG
>LAPY01000034.1:377164-387470 GCA_000970635.1 Eragrostis tef
GTAGCTTAATTAGCTAGCTAGTAACAAATGAACCACGTGAGATCGATGCCACAAGAAGCTCAAGAGTGGAATGCTTGCTCTCAACACAAATCTCTTGGTCTCTCACACTCCCTTGAGTGATTCACACAAATCTTTGGTTTTGGAGTGAGTAGAGAGTGAAGGGGAAAGCTTTTGGTCGTGTTGTTGTGAGTGGAGACTAGAGGGGTGACCGTTGGAAGTGAAGGGGTATATATAGGGTCATCCAAAAATCTGACCGTTGTGCTGCTGGCTGAGTCCTACCGGACACTCCGGCTCATAGCCGGACAGTCTGGTCAGGACTTGGGATTTTGCTGATTAGGCTTCTTCCGGACACTCCGGCTAATAGCCGGATAGTCCGGTGGGGGTTCTCGGTTTGGGGATTTTTCATCACTTTTTCAAACGCATTTGTAAGTAGTTTTGATTCAGCCAAGAGCTCTTGTGACACCTACAAACACGTAATTAACATCCCTCTTGATAGTACGACATTCCTATACTCAAATAAAATTCAAATAGTGCTATTTTTCTTTATTGAGTACTTCGTGCCATTTCTTTTTAATTCTTGGAGAGCTTGCATTCATCCCAATCTTTTTGATCTCCATTGTAAGACCTAGCTCATCATATTCTCAATGCAAACATTAGTCCTTTTGATCGTTTTGACGTCAATCAACCAAAACAAATGATTAGGGGCCTAGATGCACTTTCAATGTTCCAGTTGGATCTTTACTTACTATTTTGAGTAAATGTACCCTTGAATATTGACCCAATGGATGTATACGTTTAAGGCATAAAAAAACGACCTGTGGATGGCTACGATAGTCGTAGTTTAAGGCATCAAACTGCTAAAGATATTTGCATGTTCTGTGACAATCTATCTATAGAAGCCTTAACTGACTGCAGAAGTATCATTTATGTATTTTAATCTAGGTTCGAAGTATATGTCACAAAACCGTGTTGGTTTTGTGATAGTTCTAAACTCTTAATGTTTGTTCCCAAAAGATTCGAAGAGGAAACAGAGGAGCAATAGTATTTCAGATCAACTTGAAAGCCCCATTAGTTCCTTGAAATATGAATCCTCAGAGTCCTATTCATTTGGGCATTCTACGCTTTTGCTCGTACTGTTAAAGCAACTTGTCTAAGGTTTAACAAATTGACAGCAAGAATCTTGTTACAAGCTTTATTAGTGATGGTGTGACTGTGTGAGTACCCCTCAGCCTGCGGGTTGCAACTGATTTTAGTTCCAGGGCAAAGGAAGTATTATTTGTTAACTGTAAACCCAAGCTACATTACGAAGGGTTATGCATGTGTGGACTACTGTAATGTTTACTAGCTGTGTTTCTTTTTGTTCCTTCATATGCATCTCAAAGTTGTTCATAGCTGGTTATATGTTTATATTATTTCAAAATGAAAGCTTGCTTCAGTGGTATCATGTTCTCAAACTCCTGTTACCTTTTGCAGTTGCAATTTCTTGAATTTTGCTCGCAATCGCCAATGCCTTGAATGCAAAGCAGATGGACCAAAGAAGATAAAAGCAGCCACCAGTGAAATGAAAATTGGCGATTGGATCTGTACACAGTAATCTTCTAACCTTGCCTTTCCATCTTCTGCTGTCCTAGCATTTTCTGATTTGTCTCACTCTGCTTTTGTAGGTGTCAATTTATGAACTTTTCTCGCAACAAGATATGCTTTAAATGTGAAGAACCTCGTCCGAAGAGGCAACTCAATCCTGGAGAGTGGGAGTGCTCCTCGTGTGTGCCTAACTTAAATCTCTTTGTGATTTTCTCAGTTCAACGTACTAATCATTGTCATCTTATTTAGATGCTGCTACATTAATTTTGGACGCAACAAGGTTTGCAGAAAGTGCGAACACGACCGTCCTGAGGATGATACCCGTGATAATCGTCTGGGACAAAGGAACATAAGAGGGGCCAACAAGATTAGAACTTTTGACTATGATCCGGAGGAAGACGATGATGACTATGCCTCGCGGTACAAAGGGGTCCGAAAGCATGGCTGGGGGAGGGAGGAACGAGGCCCAAGGAGAAGTGCTGGCTTTGCTGACCAGGGGAAGGATCTCCTCACTTCTAAGAGTAAAAGGACCGATGAAGACGAGGATGACGACGTCTTGCCATATGCCTCGAGGTACAAGGGGGTCCGAAAGCTTGGAGGGAGGAGGGAGGAACGTGGCCCAATGAGAAGTGCTGGCTTTGCTGACAAGGCGAAGGATCTCCTTACTTCCAAGAGTAGAAGAAGCTATGAGGAAGACGAGGATGATGACGTTTCGCGATATGAAGGGGGGCGCAAGTATGTTGGGAGCAAGAGGGCGACACCGGCCCAGAGGAGATTCACCGCTGCTAGAAACCAATGAAAATACTCGCTGGCGATGTCACCGGTTGTAACATTTCGTATTTGCATACGAAGCTGAGACTAGTGAAATACAAGCGTGCCGGCTTGCCGAGAATGACAGTTTCTATAGAATCAATTTTGGCAGCCTCAGATGCTCTGCTGAGGCGCTGACGAGAGATGCAAAGCATATCGACTTTGTAGTGGCTGTAGAATAACCAGAGAAACAGATTCCTTCCCTTTTGTTTTGACACTTTCGTTGGAATGTCGATGGATTCTCGCGCTCGGGTATGCAAATTCCTCGTGGTGTGTCAAACAGAAATAAGAGAAATAACGGCAACGAACTCCGGACAAACATTCGAAGATAAACATAGCAGCATCTATGAACAAACAAAAAAGGCTTTCAAATTTAGCACACCGATACTGATAGAAAAACACAGCTAAAGCAGTGGGATAATCCTTTACAGAAAGAAAAACACGGCTAGAGCAGTGGGATAATCCTTTACAGTGAAAGCAGAGATTACCTAGCAGCAGGAACTGTATGGTTCATGCTTCAAGCCCTCTTTCATTTATTCAGGCATTGCCAAAATTGAAAGACTCGCATACCCACTCAATACAAAAGGAAAGACACTACAGTACACCTAAACGCAAGTCACAGGGTTCCACGCGGCTCAAAGTCACGACAAGTAATACGTCCTGTTACTCTTTACTCCTGCCTGCAAGACCTCGAGTTACTTAGCACTTCAGAGTTCAGATCGTTTCCCTGATGACCAGGTTGATGCCGAATGATGCCGTGCAGAGAATCAGCCCAAGCATGGCCAGGAAGTTGAGACCTCTGCAGCATACACCGCAAGCAAATGGATCAAATAAGAGCTCAGAAATAATCACATGAATTACTTGCAACAAGGTGAGCTTTGATCTCAAAGATGACAATCTTGTTAAATGTGCATCGTGTGGCCTACTTAAGAGCTTACCAAAAGTGAGTCACAAAAAATGTGTGTCGAATACAATTTGCAAGGCCTGACACCTGTACGAAATGTGAATCTTACCTACTGACCGATGTCTATCTTTGGCGATAACCTAGAACATGGGAAATTTGCATATGGTTGGGCAGCAAATAGACAGTGCCTTCACTTAAGACGGTCAATTAGTCCGTAGCAACTTATCGATGACTCTGTCACTCATGCAATGTAAACAAACTTTTACCTACCGACCCAGCCACCCAGGTCTTCAACTATTGAAGTTAATCATGCGAACGCTTAAAATTAGGAGAAAGTCGTGCAGCAGGGAGCCAGTGGCTGAGCTATAAATGATCAAACCAATACTAATAATGCTGAAGTGGAAGCAAAAGCACAATTAACAATCTGCTACAACTTATCCAAAAGTGGTTCAACAAATACTTAAGGGGTACTACATGCTGTTAGCTGGGTGCAAATTAAAGGCATACTAATCTGTGTCAGCTGCCCCACCTTTCATATGGAAATTCCTTCTTTTGTTACTCATTTCACAGAGTGTCCAGTTGCAAACTTAAGTGGTTAGACAAAGCTAACTGGATAGGATTTCGATTCCCCTGCCTACTCACCCTACCGCAAATCAGCAATGACATTCGCCAATCTGGGTTGAACATCAACTACTACCAACCAAAGGTAGGCCGTAGGCCTACAATAGTGACTTGTCTGAACATTGACAAGTAGGAAAAAATGTGCAACAAGTGACTGGTCCCTTCACTACAAATGGCCAAAGTAATACGATGGTAAAGAAGCACAAAGACTCAACTAAGTCCTTAAGGAATAATGTGCACAAGTTCAACACGCACTTGAAATATACTCCACGTTATCGCTGAGCAACAATAAACGCACTGACTATTCTACACTGACTAGTGACTACGGAGCACCGCCTACCTACTCACTACCAGCATGCATCAGTCGTGAAGTAGACTTCTTCCTGATGTCTAGTTCCTTCTGATGATGATGTGGCTCACTCACAAAGAAGATTTATACAATTTATTACAGTTAGTTGGGATCACTGGTCAACGCCTACTAACCCTCCAAAAGACCTCCGGATGCACCAAAATTTGAATGTCATTTGAAAATTGAAACTACTAGCGAGATAGAGAACCTTTACAGTGCACCATACCACTATGTGTCAGGAGGTAGTATAACTCTAATCAGACCGTCCATTACGGTGGGTATTAGAGTAATTATCAGACTAATCAACAAATTTACGAGTGTTGCCACCACGGGATAAAGTGGTGACAGAAACATCATTCGTCGGCCGTCGCCGTCGGAGGCCGCCACCAGCACCTTGCTGCCGCCAGACACCAGACGACTTCGACTGGGCGTCTCCCTGTGGATCCCCGTCTGCTTGCCTCGCCAGTGCGGATCCATTTTTGTAGGGTTTCCGCGACGTGGATGAAGGACGTCCGGACGCCGCCGCTGCGTCCCCGCCGCCAATGCCCAAGCGCCCATTCCCTGCTCGACGCTGGATGATGCACGGGAGCCTCCAACGCCCAGATGTTAAGGTCATTGGGCGCATTGGCCGGATCTCCTCCTATCTTCATGGACGACGCGCGGCCGGCCCCCAAGGCCTCGACCCGGCAGAACCTTGAAGCACGAGGGTCGGTGGAACTGTGCCTGTGCAGTTGTCTCCATTTGTGCAGGTGAATCGCTCACGACGCATCATTAGAACAACACCACCTAGTTTTGATTCTGCATGCATTCTGGGACGATCCAAAGGGATTGTTTATGTTAATTATGTGGTGCACTTTAGTTAGTCGACAAAATGTGTGGCCTGTGTTAGCCTGCTGTTTGTCCATATTAAAAATTTATTAGAATTCAGTGACCTGCAGTTATAGTTTAAATATGAAGATTACAATTGCAGTTGGAACAATGGTTATTGTTAATTTTCAGTAAATAGTACTGAATCCATGTTCTATCGTTAATCATTTCTGTTATCAGAGTTGGGTTGACTAATAAAATCAAGGGCAGCTGCCTTATCTGTGAGAAGATAGGGAGTCGATGCATGCAGAGAATGAGCAATTTCAATTGCATGTCAGATGACAATTATCTTTACATGGTTTTGACCACCTTTTTTTAAAGCAGGGGAAAATCAAACTTTTAGGTGGGAGGAAGAATTGTACCAGTTCTACAGTAAGTATGCAAAAGGGAAGAATTTAGTGTCAAAAATAACAGCTTGAGGAAGACACCCGGTACAGATGAGGTGATATGGAGGAAGCATCTATGCTCAGTTGAAGGATATAGTTTTCTTTTTCTTAAAGGGATGTCAATGGTAGCCACGGAAACTGGCCTGACGCAGATGTCCTCCTAGGCTCGCAATTCAGTTAAGCGAAAATGGCGGCATGTTGTATGTTAGGAAATCTGGGGACATCCAGGATGATCCACTTTTGGATCCTCAACATGTATTTGTAATGTGGGAAGAGTGAGTCACAACATGTTCCTCGTATTTGGAAATTGCAAGCTCACCGTAATAACTTCATATAGCATGGGAAAGGGCTGATGTTCTCTGTAAACTGGTAAAGGAGTTCAATGATGCACAGAGTTGATTTTTGGTTCCCAGTACCCTACATTAAACCTTTGTGATCATATTCGACATTGTAGGTGCTGATCTGAACAATGTAAAAAAATGCTTGAAGACAGTACATGGGTGCTGACTATATTTACTTATCTTTGAAGAATCGACAACTTTACCTTTTTTATTTAGACATCAAGAAGTTCGTGATGTCTCAGTGCGTGAGGCATTGGTTACCTTGGTTATTTTTACCTGGTTGGTTGTAACACTGTTGTTTTATGCGCTTCCGACCTCTGACAATGACAGTTGGTTGGATCATATTATTCTGTAACCCGAAGGCAATTAGCATGTATAATGTCATGTACGTAAAAGAAACATGGAGAGTGTCTCAGGGTACTCTGCTTTTATTCTTGAGATATGCTTTGCAATCCTGCAGTATTCCCATTCATTTTGTTTGTCGTTGTCGATTGAATGCTTGTGCTCACATGTTTTTAAATTTCCTAGTGCCGATAAAATAAGTTGTCATAGATTAATTAGTCTCATGGTTACAGATCATTGTCTCATTTGTACACTAAATTTTCAATGTACTTTCTTGGACATCCAGATTCAGAAGTCGGCAATACTAGTATGAATACAAGAACATCCAAATTCAGTATCGCATGCATGAACAGTTAATACAACGTACTCCGTAGCATACTAGACACTTAGACAGGCATATTTCCATCAGTAAATCAACATGATTAGACAAGAGCTCCGCCAGAGCACTCCAGCCGGCGTCGTCAGCCCCGACTCGCCTGTCCAAGCCTCCACAGCCACCGCTCCATCGTTCGCAATGACCCACCTCAGGACCCCTCACTTGTCGTTGTCACCACAGGAACCACCACAATGACGACGATCGTGCTGCCTTAATTTTGCTGGAGCTCGCGACGACGGGAAACCGGGAACGCCAACCACCACGCAACACAGGAATTCCTGAGCAGGGTGGCCACCCGAGCAGCACCGTCCAAGGAGTTGCGAATGTCGACGTGGTGTCGTGATATTGGGATCGGAAGCACCAACAGCGGCCGAGGCGGCGGCAAGCGATCGAACACCCAAATCCTGACACTCATGATGGTGCCGCGATGCCGGAGCCGGATGAACTCGCGACTATGTAGGACAGCCACAGGAAGCGCGTCGCGGGCCGCCACACGCCCCGACATGCCGTCGCCGCCGGTCACAGCCGTGGCCAAGAAAATGGCGGCAGGCTCCGTTAGGGTTCGAGAAATTATGATGGGACGAACATGAACGAATTGAATCAGGAATTATTAGTGAAATGCAGCAGTCCTTTTTAATTAGAACTAGGAAATTACTAAGGTGCCATTACTTTTTTTCCATCAATACCCTCATACTCTTTATACCACTTTAAAATACCACCATACTACTAGAGAGGATTTAAGTAGTATAAAGTGCATCTAAACGGTTGGATCAAGAAAAATAAATGGCCCACATTAATTTAGGTGCACCGTAAAGGTTCTCGCGAGATAAGCATCGACCTCACTATGTATGCAGAATACAAAAGGTGAAAAGTAGGAGAATTAAGGACACCAAGAAATTACAGCTATTTGCAAGAAAACATACCCAATCTTGAGGCGGTTATCCGGGATACCGGTGGAGTAGCCCTTGAAGTAGAAGAACCTCGCGACCGTGTACAGCACGCCCAGCCCGGCGGCGATTGTTGGGTGCTGCAGGCCGCCCAGAAGAAGCATGACGAAGAACTTGGGCATCATCTCAAGCGAGTTCTGGTGACCCCTCTGCAATCAAAAACACACATAAACCGGTAGAAATTGAGTCAATCCCCCTCTCGAGAAATCAGAGCTACACGAGACCGAATTAACAAAAGGAGGAGAGGATGGCATAAAACACCTGCACGCAGTTAAAGAGCTTGGCATCCTTGTTCTCCGACTCAATCGCGTACATGGTGGGGTAGAACACCTTGTACCTGAACGAAAACACGGCGTCAAACCTCCCGGAATGAAACGAAATGAGGGAAGATAAACAAGAATAGGAACGGCGGAGAGACGAAAGGGCCGAAATTCTTCGGTCTGGGAGCTTACTTTCTGCGGGCTTTGCCGACCTGGAAGCTCATCCAGAAGTTGAGGAAGGCGTAGGCCACCAGCACGAGCACCACGTACCCGTACTCCTTGGTCAGCTGGATCGAGACCGCCATGGCTTCCTGGCTCTCTGCTCGTGTTTCTTGCCTTTTTTGAAGGAGAGAAATGGAGATCGGGAAACAGGGGGTTATGGCACGGATGCAGTGAGGAATGGATAGACACCTCTTATAGAGGACCGAGGCATCTTGAGAGCTTCTAGAATTTGTGCCTGCCCTCCAGCCCAAGAAAGCTTTGACCGATTCCTGGGGGCCCATCTGGGCCCCATGGTGTCAGTTGGGCCACTTTACTTTATTCTTTTTTCCTGTTTATATTGTCCTTTTGACGAATGATTTATTTTCGTTTGTTTGTAAGGATAGGTGAGCAGTGAGCTAAAAGAAATAAATTTTATTCATCTGAAAAAAGTATAATCGTTTTCTCTGATCCGACGTGAGAAAAGAGTCAGTTTCGGCCTGTTCGTTTCGTTTAGAACTAAAGTTTAGGACGGAGAATTTTTATATTTAAGGATATTAAATAAAATATAATTATAAAACTAATTTCAGAACCCTGTGCTATAATTAAGCCGCGATTAGGCGATGGTTACTGTAGCATTGCTGTACAAAATATAGATTAATTAGGCTTATTAGGTTCATCTCGAAATTAGGACTCATCTATTAAAAAGGTTTTGTTATTAAACTTTATTTAATATTCTTAAATAGCAAGACTCTCTGGACTAAACTTTAGTTTAGGAGGAAACGACAGTCGCTCATTGACTTCAGAAATTTCGACGAGAAGATTCATCAGCTTCAGACGTCACGCGTGATGTCTGTCCACTTGTCGCCCAAGAATATTCAGCGTCAAACGAAATTAGTGAAGCACGTCCACCAGACGATTTTGAGTTTTCAGTTAAATATCTCCTCCTAAGATCTCCGTTGAACGCATCGGTGACTTAACAAATTTCGTTGTTTTCGGAGAGACCACATGCATAGAGAAGTCGAAGTCGTTTGTTTGGAATAGATGAAAAGTGACGACGGTAATGGTTGTACTCTAATGGAATAGAGTAGTGGAGTACTTTTTACACCACAGCTGGTGTTTTTCTAAAACTGATTTCGAGCTTAAGCATTCACCTCTGAAGAGTTGATCCTGGGACTCGAATCCACGCGGGAAAAAAAGGTTAAGAGCTTGTCAGGAATGTGAGAATTTCGTATGACTTCTGAATTTCAAGAAAAAAGGTTGGATTCAGGCAAGTTTCTTGCGTCGGATACGGGGCTGAACAGCCTCATTTCCACCTGCCGTTCGCAGCTGCCAGTCCTTGTCGAAGAAAGAATTTCGGATGTCGTCATGGAAGAAATACGAATACAAGTTTCAGGCTTTTTTTTTCCTCCATCATCAAATTCCAGGCCTTGAACGAAACATTTCGCAGAGGGGATCGAAACTAGCTGCATGTTTAACCAGCTCAGCCGTTTTTCTGTCTTGTCGACAGTCAAGAACGAGCTTTGAGCCTGCGCTAGTCATAGGGCGTGTTCGTTTCAGGCGGCAAGAAAGAGAAGAGATCAAACATAGATTCGTCATACGAACACGATTTGTCACTAAAGATGGCTATACCAGTAAAAATGATGTTGTCATGCTACGCTTGTTCAGACTTCAGGCACAACATGTCATTAACAATAGTTACATGAAACATCAAAGCATGATAGTTCGCTGCACGACAAACAGACAGTCAGTCAACATTGACACGGCCACACACAGACATTCACACTCTCAAGTCCTAATTCAGAGTTCACAAATTAACTGCCACACCAAGCGTCACCAGTGCGCCGGCTACAGACAGGTAGTAGTAACGGGGAGGAGGAGCCAAACTAGATTAACCTTAAAAACAGGGCGTTCAGGCACGGCCACGCTCTCGCATCACGCGGCGTATACCACGAGCTTCATGCCGAGGTTGCAGTGGCCGAACCGGGTGCAGATGAAGTAGTTGTTCCCCCTGGCGAGCCTGATGCTGTCGCTGCCGGACGTGTAGGTCCGCGACCCCCGCGGCGTCGTGCAGCCGTCGAACCCGTCCTCGTCGACGGCCACCACGTTGTGCATCCACGGGATGTACCTGAACACTATTGCACAAGAAAGAAACGGCGAGCCATTTCGTTTCAGTTCCAGCGCCGACCGAACCAGCACTCTGCACACACAAGCAAGAAAGCTGAAGCGTAGCGTTGGCGTGAGTTACCGAGGACGTCGCCGGCGTGGAACTGCTTGCCGCTGGGCCAGCTCGCGCTGCTGAAGGACCAGCCGCTGCCGGC
>LAPY01000035.1:27853-43711 GCA_000970635.1 Eragrostis tef
CCAAATTTGTGCACGCAATTTGAGCTAGCAAATGAGCTCCAAAAATTGCGAAACTGGTCTTGATCGAAAGAGGAGAAGATGGAGAATCCAGTGACATAACATGCACATCTCAATTCGTAAAGGAATTCAAATGGCAGTTGGTCAAAATTGGTCAGTTTGGAGAATTGGGGGATTTATTTGAGCATCCAAACGAATTTCTAAAATCTCCAGAAATTCTCCAAAATTCTCATCTGAGATGGGCTATCTCCAGGATTTTTAGTTGGGGCAAGTTGTTACAGAAAAGTTTGAGTTCCTTCACAAGCATAGGGTTGGCACTTGTTTGAATTTTGATTTCGAATTTTGAATTGGATTTGATTTCATTTCTGTTCAGCTTGGGAATGTGCACTAACTGAGATTTCAGTGACACGGGGTGTCACATCCATCTCGTGCTTGGTGACTGCAGCGTCCTTGTACTCATGTCTAAATTCGATGATGGCTGCTATGGATTGTCGGCGAGTGTCGAGGGCGAAGGATCGATGCGATTCAATCAACGAAAGACATCTTGAGAAATCGTTGCTCCTAATTGCCAAGCGTGCGGACGGACTGAAGCCGTGGCCTCGCCAGGGAGCCAAAAGTTGCGACGAGATATGCGGAAGCCGTCGCGGCGCTGGGCGTTGGATGGGCAGCGGCAAGAATCCAGAGAGGGTCCGCACAGCGCCGCAATGCGGACGGTCCCCAGCCAATTTTTTTCCATATATACTGGGGGCCTCAGTTTGTAATTTGGCTCCAGGCCACCAAAATCTCAGCACCGGCCCTGCTTATATATGTTATATTCATATCTGACCTTGCAAATATTTTCACCCAATATTAACAACCTTCCAATTTCTACATTTATTGCGACATGTAATATTTCCGATTAATCGATCCATGTCATGATCAGAAGCAGCGGGAACAACCAGCGGTCGCACGGCTCCGGCATCTCGTGGCAGTAAAAGCCTAAAAGGTGGCCATCGCCATCGTCCTCCATCTGGCTGTCCTTGCCGTACTCGTCAAGCTTATCCGGTCATGCTCCGCTGACTCAAGCCAGCGGAAGCCATGCATAGAGCCCCGCGGCAAGGCCATCAGGGTGTTCCAGGCGTGCATGCACTCGGTGTCGCGGGCCCCGATAAAATGCACGGAGACAGTTCAACGGGCCGTTGAATTGTGGACTACGACTGATGATCAGTCTAGTCACTCATCAATGGAGTGCATCAAATAGATCCAAGAAATGAAACTAAGTAGATGGTATTGTACATTCAATGTTCAACTAGATCGTCAATTATGTCATTTGTATCATTTTTTTCCCCATGAGATCTTACACACCTGCCCTTGGTACTGAATGTCGCATATATATATAAATGCTTCCAAACAGTCTCTCATATATAGCAATGGTGTGCTCTCTAACTCGGCTATACTAGCTACACCAGCTCGCGTGATTGGTTCTAGTCACCCCTGCAAATGTTGAAATGAACGTATGGCTTACCCATCTAGGCTTGGGAAGCACCGGGAATGGAAAAATTACAACACTGGATTACCACAGTAAGCTCTCAGTTTCTCACAATTTTTCCTCTCGCAAATATTGATGATTGATCAAAATACGTACATGCATCCATGCATATGCTTGCTTCACCCAGTGCTTTCATCATGTTGAAATTTGTTCTTACATGAATAAGTCGGTGTTCTTACATGAATAAGTCGGTGCTTACTTAATTACGTGGCAGTCTCATAGACCCCTGCTTGATGCACGCTGACCTGTTAATTGCGTTTTGTAGCTACGCCATTTCTAGCCTGAGCAGAACAAGATGGATATATATGGGATCTTGCGGACTCACATTTTTAGATTTAGTTCGTCTTCTTCTGCTGGCACCATAACACAATGTCTAAGAGTTCTATCTCCCTCTATATATATGATACTAGAATAAAAACGTGGCATATGCATACCTGCTGCCTCCCGAAGCATGTGCAGCTTGCTAGGTCATTCGATCTTCATTGTTGGGTTTGGGTATGAGATGTATTGGGAATAGGTTATTCATCTTATGTGAGGCCACATGTATTACAAGTGCCCTTGCTCATTGGAACATTGAAGCCAAACTTCCTCTACTTTTTGCTCGAGCAGTCTGTGTTGGTCCTGCAATGGGTCTGCATAGTTGTTGCTTTACCAATCAAGGAGGACAGGCTCAATAACTAATGGAACCAGGTTCTTGATGTTGAGAAAAATTCAGGGACGATGCCAACACTGCCAGTAGTGGATTGGAATCGGGACCTTTTGCAGCAGCCATCTGTCATGCTCATCGGTGGGGTTGGATCCATGCAATTGTAGCCAAAGCAGTGGCGGCATACGGATTGAGCTGGGAGGATCATTTGTGGTCTTATCACATAAGATAGGCTAGAATTCAACACATTTTGCATTGATTCACCAGGTTGCACCCTACATTATGTATTTAGGCTACCTGATGAGCACAGTGAAAAACATTTAAAGTTACCATTGGTTTGCGAGATCTGTGCATCACAGTCAACACATTCAGTTCTTGTTGTATTTTTTTCCAACCATACTACTTGGTTAATTTTTAAAAGTGGAGCCTTATGTTTGCGTTAACCATTAACATTTGTGAACATATAACTTGGCCACTAAGTAGTCATCATGTTTCTAGCACCGATTTCTGGAAACCTGTAGTCACTTACCTGGACACATACCGTCGGTTGGGATCGGAGCGCTTCTACTCACTGTCGTTCGGATGTGCTCACCGGCACTTTCACTTTCCGTGGTACAAGTAGACAAATATATAAGGCTCGCTGGTCACCAGTGCAAGAGAATGACGCATCGAGCAGAGAAGACACATGCACACGCACGGCACCAGCTAGCGCCGCTTCGTCGTCTTGGATCACGCAGCATCGCAGCAGCATAACGGCACGTTGGCCGGCTGGGACCGAGATGCATCCGTCTGCACGTCACGTCATGTCATGCATGCATGGTTTATTGCTGGCCTGACGCTGCGCTTTCGGTGGCCCGTCAAGCTTGCTGAGCCACGGGACGGGATTCGTGTTGCCGGTGCGAGTTGTCCGCTTGCTCGTGCGCCATGCTTGAACCGACTGATCGGCTTACGCCCGGCTCAACAAAATCACAAAGCAGCATCCCAGTGGCCGGACACCAAGGAAACTGGCCGCCAGATGATGTGTAACATGCATTATACGCAAGATATTCCCTCATACGATCATCAAGACGATCGAGCAGCACAAGTCCATCGTTGAGAAGCATGCAAGTCGCAAATGGGTCCCGGAAAATGCACTAAAATATAACTGACGTCCTTTCTGACTCCAGATAAACCTACCAGCCGGTAGCTTTTTTTTGTTGAACCTCGCATAAAGGCTTTGTTCACCTAGCAAGCATAGAAAGTGAAAACCTACAATTTTATTGGCTAACCACACCACATCACCCTTTTTTCAGAGCAGAAACAGAGTCCATGTATATTTGTTGCTTTAGACCAGTTTTGGTGGTAATTCAGAAGTACGAGGTGGATAGATTTTTTGGATGATCCAAGAAAATTGAGTCACACAGCAATTCTTGTTGTGCACCTTCCGACGCTTTTCTTGGACTCGGAATGTTTCCAGGCTCCTGTGTCAAGTAATGCATGGCACTGGTTATTATTTTTCTTCTCCGGACGAAACTTTCATTTACTTTCTTGTCCCAAAGACACATTCGTCTGAGAAGACAGTATGCATATGTTTACGTTCATTGTTCTTTGGACAAGAATGACACAATTGATGCAGTTTTGGCATATGGCTGTCTCAGTGGTCATGCTCTGAATAAATGTTTCAGCTCGCTGTTCTTGGCTAGAGAGTATGAACGTTTAATACATACACCAAAACGGCTGCAGTTTCATCCTATTCAAGGGCTGTTGCCGCACTATACTAACTCTCAACAGAGATGGATCGAGGAGCAAACCTTATGGAAACCTTCATGTTCTTAGATATATCCTAAATGGCCAAGCACCAACAAGGCACAATTCAAGTTGATTATCCATACATGCTCTGCGATCACCGAAATATGATGACTCGTTATTGAACAAAGGATCCTTCAACCTTGTTCTGTTATTGCCCTAGGAAAGTCACCGGATGATTACATCAAGAGGACAGGTACAGCGAAGAAGTAGGCCAAAATTTTCAGTTCGGGAGTATTAGTTTTGCATTTGATGTGTTCCACCCACCATAGCGCCTGCACCTTACAGACTATCACATTCACATGTACTATTTTCTTCATTTAATGACACATTAATTGGAAGGAAATAAAACGGATTGAGAAGCTCCGTTCGCACCTGTTATATATTAAGGGGGATGTCACACATATATGCAGTCTAAGATCAGCAGTTTGAGAAACATTGGAGCATTATGGATCTAAATATGATACTTGAATCACAAAATGAGATGCATATACCTGCGTTCTCCACTTTAGGGTACGAGAGGTGCCGGGAATAGGTAGTTCACGAAATATACACGGCGTAGTGTCATAATATGATAAGAACCCGTACTCAATGGAGTTTTGAAGTCGAAATTCCACTGTTTGTCACTTGACCAGTCTGCACCTTCTCAGCAACTCACTTGCGAAGTTTTCGTCACCACCGCGGAAGAAGAAGCTCAATGACGAGACGAAGATGGACTGTTCCTTTTTTTTTCTGAAACTGATGGACTGTTCCTGATATTGAGCAACTGCGGCAAAGAAGCCACAAGTTGGATGACAATCGGTTGCAGTGGCGGGCCATCTCGCTTTTGGTTGTACAAAGTGTTTTTTGGAGAGACGGTCGGAGGAGTCCAGAGATGGATAGGGAGGATATATATTTCGTCATCTAATTTTCCGACGCCATAAGTTTAGCTAGAATACAAAACACTTTGCACTTGTGCAGTTTCTAAATGAACGATCACGTGTACTTAGGGTACCTGATGAGTACAAATTCAAACTTCCCTCTGGGTGGCGCACCGCTGCTGCCCGGCACTGTCCCCGTCCGTTGAAGAAAACACATACATACGCTCGCTGGCCGGTCATGGGCGCCCTCGTCCGGTGCCAGCACAAGACAGCAGGAGAACGCAGAAACCATGGTCCGCACGTTGCCGGCCCTGAGAGATTGGCCTCGACGTCCTCGGCGTCACCCTGGAGGTCTCTCTGGAGTCGGCATCGTCGGACAAGGGCATGCACCTTACAACTTGATGACGATGGTCCGACAAGGAGAGAGAGCCCAACCATCTCCCCGTTCCATGCTTGAACCGACCGAGGTCCGCATCCAGAGCTGTTGCCCCGTTCATCCCACGGTGGCCGAGTACTGTGCGCTTCCGGAGGGCTACTGGCCACCCGACACACTTCCACGCTCTTCTGTCACTCGGAACGTATCTCGGCTCATGAACCTGGTCCTCTTCTTGCAACAATCAATCGACCATCATTTTCAAAAATAGACTTCATGCTCACACGACATGCCAGCAAGTGTTCAGCAACGGAGCAATCATTGAATAAAATGTGTATTTTTTTTCTCTTGCATTCTCCTGTTTGTTAGTAACCCGTGAGATTAGCAATCATTCACACTTTCTAGTTTTATTGGATCAAATTAATGTACAGCTCACAAGCCAAAACAAGCCAGTTCACGAGCTTAAAGACCCACCAAAGCTGCTTCACATAACACAAGATATCACATTCACATGCATGTACTATTTTCTTTATTTAGTAACACATTAAATGGAAGGAAATAGAAAGAATTGGGAAGCCCCAATCACACCGGTTATATATGAATGGGAATGTCACCAATATGCAGCCAAAACTCAGCACTTGAGAAACATGAGACCATTTTATGATACTTAAATCACAAAAATAAGATACATATACCCGCCTTGTCGCTTATGTATCACTTGCTACGTCAGTCGAATTCCATTGGTCGATATGAAATCGATGTACCGGGAATAGGTTGTTTACTAGTCCTTTATTTGTTGCTTGACCCATATGCATTGGCCCAGCAATTCACGTGCAAAGTTGTTGCACCACCAGTGAGTTCTGTTCGGACCAGCTCGATCGATGATGAGGGGAACAAGGCTTCTGATGAGGTTGAGCAACTGCAGCCAGGAAGCTAGAAGTGCGACCGTTTGCGGTGGCTCGCCGTCACACTCATGGTCGCAGAGGGGTTTGGGGAGTTGGATGGATGTGTCTGGAGAGAACGACATGGAGTTGGATATATGCCACTGCAGTAGAAGCCGTGGCGGCGGACAGATCGAGCCTGGAGGACAGTTCATCGTCTCATTGTCTGATTTTGCAAGAAGTTAGGCTACAATACAACACACTTTGTGTACTTAGGCTACATGCATGTTGAGTACCGATTCAAACTTGGTGGACCCCTTTATGCCCGGCAATGTCACCATCCGTGGAAGAAGCACACAGGCATAGGCTCACTGGTCAAGGTACCCTCGTCCGCTGCTAGTGTGCAAGAGAACGGATAAACCATGGTCTGATGGTCAGCACGTCGAATGGTTGTCAGGACGTCGCCTCCGCTGAACGCCATGGCTCGCAGAGCGCCGCCATGTCAAGAACGACCTAGCCAGCCCTGCCGGTGCTTCGTACAGAGCATCAAGCTTGTCGTCGCTAGTGCGGTCCATACGCGTGCTCGTGAGCCTGGTTCTTTCGACTCTCGCTACCCGTGTCCTCGATTGGCAACGACGTCTCCGACCATGGTTTCGTCATCCTACTGCTACTCATACTCGGCGCGTTTTGCCAGCTTGCGAGCCATGCCAGAACCACCTCGGCCGGTGGCTGGCCTTCGCAACGGCGCGATGCTGTATTCGTGCGCTGCAGCTGTTTCAGCAGCACGACAAGGAAAACCAGACCTTGGCACATGGTGCCACAGGGCTGCTACGCATTTTCAAAAGGGTTTGGAAAAAAAGAATGAAGAAAAACTCTTGAGACTGCAACGTTAACTATTCGAAGACGATACTGCAGGCCACTTGTTGGCACGTTCTAGTTGCTACTGATCCTTCCCTTGGAAAAAAAAAGTTGCTACTGATCCCAAATTTGTTTTCTTGGACCCTCAATGCACCCGGATGACCGGAGACGGTGCAGGAGCCAACCGGCTGTCTGCCCGACGCGTTCCAGCAGGTTATTCTTTCTCCTGGATGGCCATTAATGTCATTCCTTGTTCAAGGCTCAAACACGAAAGTGTTTAATTTGAGGGTTAATATACTGCCGTGGTAGACAGAATAACAAAATCCAGTCAGCTGCTCACTCATCTACCTGATTTTGTCCTTGCTAATAAGTAATTACTTGAATGAAAAATGTCGCATCTGTGCCAGAATCATGCATTTGTCGACATTCAGTTTCTTGCTGTTTGGCACAAGCGAACTTCATATTCTTTTGTTTTGTTGCTCTGTCTTTCGTGTTTAAAATTAAAAACAACCATTTTCCAGTTTGGCATAAGGGAACTTTCATATTCTTAATTTTCCATTTGATGTTATCAACCTACCTTAGTGATACGTATTGAACAGTACAAGACATCTTATTCGCTATTTTCTCTTTTTCGTTACACGTGTACACTAGTGAAAACCATGTGCTTACTGAAGAAATGAACAGAGAAATGAAAAAAAAAACTGACGAGCACTAATCGCATCATGGCGTGCATTTATAGGGGCATCACCGATATGAGGTACAGTCTGAGCTCTTTAGAAACATGAGAGCAATGTCAAACTCGAAGAGTCTATATATATATATGACACTTGAATTAGAACTTCAAAAAGTGATATACACCTAGTTTCAGAAGCATGTACCGTTTGCTAGATCACATGGTCTCAACTGGTCGGTGTGAGAGGTACGAGGAATTTATGATCGGATGAGTGACATAGTTCGGAAGCAGTTTATACCCATGCACTTGATAAATTTATTGTGAAAAGAAAAAAGATGCAGAGGTAGTGGGATATGATCAAACATACACCAACCTTGATTACCACTGCAGCTCTCAGCTTCAATAACATGGCGCCTCAAATTCAACATCCTTGTCTCAACAGTAATTTACTAACATAGGTCAAGAGGAGAACAACGCATCAGGCACAATGTCAAAGCTACAGTTTGAGTTTCTAACGCGGTGAGAAACATCAACGTAGCTGTACACTCAACTATTTTATCTTTTCTTAATAGTAGGCCTCGCAATAACAGGTTCAGGTTTCCTCGCTCACCTACATCAGTTAACGCCTCATGATGCACTCTTTGCCGGGACTGATCAGACGCTGTGGTGGATTCTCCATCCGGCTGGTGATGCTCCGGCCACCACTCTTGTACATGTTGAAATAGCAGACCTCATCATCGCCTTCCTCCCCCATTCACAGACGATTCGCTACAGATTTCCCTCTTGTCCCTTCCTCATACCAGCCGCCATCATCTCATCGTCTTTGCTATCGCCATCTCCAGCTCCTGTATCCTCGTCCATCTCTTGCCCTGAAAGCGAATCCCGTTCTGTGACGGTTTTCAGCCAATCTGTGATGAAGTGTGGACGTCAAGTATAGCCGAAGAACAGATGTTTAAAACACATTCTTCTTATCACTCAACCACCAGCGAGCTACTGATTCAAAACACTCAATCTGGAGAAACAAAAATACTGCGCTTGTGCCGTTTCGATCAAGCAGAAGGTCATTTCACTGTGTTTCCACAGGTATCACGTCACCTACAACTACATGTTCAGGCTGAAACTAAAGAATTTTTTTTTGCTTGTCCTACAGAGGTGGCACACCATCTGCATATCAAGACTGGTATGCTTTTTTCTGAAAAAAGAAACACCTTGTTCCCGGGGCAGTTCTACCTGAAGGCGTTCAATGTTTACAAAACCAGTGGCAACCGGATCGGTTTTTGCGAAAACCAGACTTACTGGTCTGGTTTCCCAGATCAACCGGTTTTTGGATTTAAAATTCAAAAAATGAAACTTCAAAACCAGAATAAGTGGCCGGTAAACTGAGAAAACCAACAAAACCAATAGAAAACCAAAAACCCCGATTGGTAAACCAAAGAAACGTTGGTAAACAGGGAAAACTGCTTGGTTCATTTTCAAAATTTGTCAATTTGATTTTAAACTTTGATCGGTTTTTGGGCCGGTTTAAAACCAGAAAAAACCAGTCCGGTCCGGTTTCCATGGCTGTACCGGTATGGGAAACCCTGAAGGCATACCGCGTGGAGCTGATGCGTGGACTTGATGGCAACCACACAGCGGATGGCAGAGCAAGTGTCGTCCCCTTGTGCCACGCAAACACCACAACATGGTGGGATGCCCAGTTCTTCAATCTCCTCAGCGCTACCCGAGGCGCATATGCCACAGTGGCTCTTATCTATGTCATGTGGTCTGAAGATGGCCTCCCTGTTGGAAGGCTGGCCAGGTGAACATAGCTACTAGTCGATGATACTGTGAACAAAAACCCGACGCTAATTCTGGAAAAAAAGAAAGAAAGCAAAAAGAAATATGTCCAGAGCTGCACAGTTGAACCATGCAATTCCGATTGATGCACTCACAGAAAACATGACCCTCGCTCATGTCTTTTGTTTTCCACTTGTTTCATGAAATATGTGCTAAACATAAATATGTGCTGTGGTATGGTCATGTGAATTACCATTTAAAAGCATGGCCTTCTCCTCACCGGCCATCCTTAATGCGGTAGTTTCATAACACGAATATTGATGCCAACAGAACATGAGGCTTCAGTAAGATGTGGGAGGAAACTGAAGTTGGAGTCACAGTGCCGCAAGCCTTGTCAACCCTCTGCATCTGCAAGGAGTCCACCCCGAAGGAGGATCCTCATACATGTGCTACATCCCCTGAAGCGATGCTGGATTTCTCCTCCGATGCGCTCGGCAGCAGCGACCTTCGAGAGATCGTCACAGTTATCCGCGACGCGAAGGAGCCAGCCAGGTACGTGGTTTTGATTTACGCCATGAATGTTGTCCTGGGAGCTTAGAGAGGTCATACGACTTTCCTGAACATACACTCTCTCGCAGCAGCCAAAACTCCAGACCAACCAAAGAAGCCATGGATCTTCACTGCAAATTATTATGCCTCCTCTCCATCGCGGCATTGCCTTTGTTTTGGCGCTCGTGCCCCAGACGTCGTCTTCGGACGTTCCAGTGGAGGCAGATTAGTCCAGGAAGCGGGACCACATTGACACCAACGACACCATAGACGTTCAGGCTCTGTTCCCGGTCCCACCCCAGCAGAAGTTTGCCGGTATGTCACTGGGCTAGCCGTGTTAATGTGGAGAGGTCTCTACCGATTTATCTGGTAACAATTCATTGTGGTTTATTTATTATAAGCACATGACCAAAAAGAATGTTGCTGTATTTTTCATGATGGTTGGAGTACTTCACACGAATGGGATTTAGAAGAAATAGCTACACATTAATTGTAAATAATGCACAACCTGACTTAATCAGGTTGTGATGGGTTTTAGAAGGAGGCATTAGTATATTTTGCCTTAGGATATTTTTTTAATTAGAAATATAAGGATATATACATAGGTAATAGATATATTTATCCAAATGCAAATAATTTGTTGTGGTTTATTATGTAAGGTGCCACCGATGACCCAACCGACGAGGAGATAGGATCGTTTGCCCCTGAGCTTTACCCTGCTAAATGGAACATCAGAACCGTTTCCACAGGTAATAAAAAGAGTGACCCACATGACTTGCAAAACAAAACCTAAGAGATTAATGTTACTGTCTTGTTAATTTTTTCATGACGGTTAGAGTATTTCCCATGATTCATTTTTTCCCCTCTTCTTGCAGGGGAGCACCCATCATGTGGTGGTGAAGACCGGTATGCTTTTTCTAAAGAAGACTTTGGTCCCCTGCCGGGGTGGTTCTACCGGATGGCATTCTGTTAGGCACCGCGTTTGCCGTTGCCATTCCACTCAGCAACCGGATACATCACACGCCATCTGCGGTTGTTCTGGATTCTTTGTGGTCCAAGAAGGCGGAACAGGTGGCCTCCACCCTCCAGACATGCGAGGAGTTGAAGGATGCATCATCCTGTCCCCCTGTGGTGTCGTGATGGAGAAGAGCTCTTCTGCCGAGAGTGAAATGTGAAGGGCGCGTAGGCGCGTCTGTGAGCTGAATTCATGTACTAAAATGTTGTAAACGGTTGGGTCTTGATTTGCAAAAAAAAAAAGCAATTATGGCCTGGGGCTTCGTCCCTAGAACTCTAAAAAGAAAGACAAGCGAGGAGTCTGTCCACACCCGAAGGTGGAACCTCAGACATGTGCTACATATGCTGAAGCACTGCTGGATTTCGCTTCCGTCATGCTGGGCAGCCAGCAGCGAGCTCCTAGAGGCTCACTGTTGTCCACGGCGCGGTGGAGCTTGTCAGGTACGTGGTTGCGCCAAACGAGGATCGGCCATGGTTATTTTGTTGCAAGTGGCCGGTCTATACAATGTATACATGGTGCGACGCGCAGCCCTCTGCAGCAGCAGAGCCGGAAGAGGCTGCGAATCGTCGTCAGCCTGCTGCCGTGACCCTCCATCTCGTCCTCCAGCCACTTTCTGGCTTCCGCGTCGACGAGAACGTCCTCGAGCGAGCGTCGGACCACGGCGCGGGAGCGTGGCCCAGACGCAGCTCCCCCTTGGCGTCGCGCGGGCATGCCTCCAGTCCGATCTCCGAGACGCGCCGGACGCCGTCGTGCCTCGCCTTGGACTGGATGTTGTGGCACCAGAAGCCGTGTTCAGACGATCGAAGGCGCGCTCCATCCTCTCGGCCGCAGGGCTCGAACAAAAGAGTGCGGATCCGGTCGCCGTTGTAACCATCTCGATCGAAGCGGAGAACAGCAGAAAGATGGGGATGGCAAGGATCGGAGGAGCTGAAGTGGTGGACGGTTTATATCCTGGCCCTCCTCACCGTGTCTCGTAACCGACTGGCAAAGAAACGTCGGTCGAACCCAACTTCGATTCTGATTCAGGATTCTTGGATCGCTGTCTCCGACCAACTCGATCGGATTTCACGCGATAGGAAACCCGGTAGGTTGTACGTGGAAGAAAATGGTAACTCAACTCTTCTTTATGGTAAATATTCATAAAAGAAATATTTTTTCCCAAAAATGTTGATTTCTTGTTTTGTTGATAAATTCTTTTGGTTGATTCAACCTATCCGTTTCGTTTGCATTGACATGTCCTGTTACTTATGCTCCCAGTCAAAGAGATCAAGTGATGGGAGTCATAATCTGAGGCCGCTTAATCATGCATAAACTTCATTCATATAGTTGTATGATGCTTTGCTTCCTAACTGCAATTTCCATGGTACGAGAAGAAGATGAAGCTAGCAATGCGGCTGATGAGGCCGCTTTCAGTTGAAAGGATGTAGTTAGGCCATTACCTCCAACGAAGTCAGATTCTTCATTACCGCTAGTACAACAGTCGGCCTGTTTTCGGTATCCAAATTTTGAAACAATTTGAAAACCGAATGGTAATGGTAACAAAAGAAATCAACCGATATTCCAGAAAAAAACGACCGGTTTTCTTACAAAAGAAGAAACTATCTCAAGAAACCCATAAAGCCAATGGGAAAACCAGAAAAAAAACGACTAGTTTGCTTTTAAATCTCGTTAAAATTCGTTTTGCAGTTTTGTGTTTTTGATCCAATCAGTTTATGCAACAAAGATTTATAAAAAGGTTCGAAATATCTTGTGTACATGTTAAGGAGCCTCTTCTTCATGAAATCATTGCTCCGACTCAAAGTGCCTTTGTCCTGGGAAGAATGAGAACGGACAATGCACTTATTGCATTTGGTGCATACACACCTCAATAATGGTAAGTGTCGTCGCAACGAGATCGACAGATATTTGGTTCTGTAGAGCGCTTCGCTTATACGAAGATCAATCAAGAGAGACATATGATTTATACTGGTTCTGCCTTTTCAAAGGATAATAACCCTACGTCCAGTGTGTTCTTGTATTGCCGTATTGGCGAGATGTGTGGTCTTCGGTCATTGGCCGGCAGCCGCGCGACATGACCCCTCTCCCGTGGGGAGGGGTGTTTATATTTATAGGTAGGTCTTACCCCTTTACAAGTCAAGGTAAGAAAATATCTAAAGAAATAATAGATCAACTTCCTTCAATAGTCCTCGTAACCGACAAAGCGTCCCCCATCGGTAGAGTCCTAATCCAGCGCATTCGAGATTCCGAAGTCTTATGAGAATAGGGCTACGACAGTAAGGATTATGAAAATCAAGGTCTGGAACTCGCCACCAATTAATGGAGATTACTACCAAGGTAGGCAGCTGCATCTAGCCACGCAGTTTTCCCTGGACCGAAGCAAAGTAGCCGTGGAAGGGTGACCGAGTTGGCTATTAGTTTTGGAAATAAAGAAACTCGATCACACGTTCCTAGTCAATCTCGTATCATATCTTCATCTTCAGTAATAAATATAAAAGTTCATTTCAGTCAGAAATAATAAATAAACTCCTACTAGTCGATGATACTGTGAAGACAAACCCGACGCTGATTCACAAAGAAAAAAGAAAGAAAGAAAGAAATATGGGCAGAGCTGCATAGTTGAATCATGCAAGTCTGACCGAGAGAGTTGAATCATGTCTTTTGTTTTCATGCACAGTTGAATCATGTCTTTTGTTTTCCCTCTTTTTTTCTACTATTTTTCATGAAATATGTGTGCTGTAATGCTACATTTTGCAGCCCAGCAATATATATACTGGGTTACTGATGCACAAGGAACATGAGGTTTCAGTAAGATGTTGGAGTAAACTGAAGTTAGACTCAAGCCTTGTCGATCCTGCAAGCAATGCGGGCGTCACCGGCGCCACCCTGCAATGTCATTGAAAGGAGTAGTTTAGTTGAGAGAACTCGAGAGAGAGAGGGACTTACCCAAGCACAGATGGGGCGTCGGAATCACCCTGTTCAACTCGTCAGTTATGATGGGGCAGATACATCTCACCGCCTACTTATCATGAAATTGATGTGATAAACAACTACTGCGACCATTTCAATCATGACACGGACACCGATGGCATCATCGACGCCGAGGTGTTGTTCCCGCCCCAAGAGATGCTGGCCGGCCGGTAAGTCACCTCTGTGTTACTGTGCACTCTGCAATGGTTCGTATCGATTTGTCTAATTACAAATATATCATTTGTCAGCTTTCAATGATGGCAAGGCAACATCCTTCACGCCGGAGCTGTATCCGGTTAGTGTCCACAGGTACCACATGACCTACAAGTTCATCTATTTTGTGTTGAGACTGGAAAGTAAATATTTTTTCCTCTTCTTGCAGGGGCGGCACACGCACATCATGTGGAGGTGAAGACCGGTATGCTTTTCCTAAAGAAGACTTTGGTCGTCCCCGGGGCGGTTCTACCGGAAGGCCCTCTGTTCGGCACCGGCAACAACAGCCTCCGAGGCTCCAGGACATTGGCGTTTGAAAAGGACGCGGATGCCATTCCCTTCAGCAACTGGAACATCACAATTCTGGGATACTCCGTGGAGGCGTACCGCATCGAGCTGACAGGCGGACTCGACTGCAACAACATAGACGAGGGCGGAGCAAGTGCCATCTCCAATGTGCCACAAAAACACGACGACCTGGGATGCCCAGTTCTTCGACCTCCTCAACGCTACCCTAGGAGAGGCCATATGCCACTTCATGGCTCTCAGTAATAGTAAAATGCTGATAGCGCCTAGCCTTCCGCCGCCGAGAGCAATTCGGCCGACGTGCTCGCCTTGCGTGAAGCCGCGTCGCCTCCGAACTGACGTGGCCATCTCCTCCAGCCGCCACCATCTCCTCCCACCGACGCGACGGCACTAGCTCGGGTGCCGGCGAGGCCCAGCCCTAGCGGAGCTCTCCGATCCTCCAACATGCCACTCCAGCGCAGCTCCTCCCACTAGTCCGCGTCGCGGCCCACGACGGCCCGGCGGCGGAGCGACACGGTGGGAACGGCCGTAGGACGTGCGCGATGCCGACACCGCCTCAGCCTGTGTGCGATGCCGACACGGCCCATCTTCGATCGCCGCCGCACCTATCGTGTGCTCCGGCTAGGTATGGCAATGGATACCCGATGGATATTTCTACTAATTTGGTTGAAAAATTGTATCTATAGGTATACTAATGGGTGAAAAAGCATTTAGCAATAAAATGAAATGCAACATCGCCGGCCAAGCATTACAGCGGTAAGGGCAACGTAGTGGTGAGCATTTTATTGAGGCCCAATGTAGTGTGGCCATTATAACAAAGCCAACCAGAGACATGATAAATAACAAAATTCTCCAGCCATTTCCATGGACTTCTAGACAACTAAAGTGTCCACAGCTGCTGGCACTCTACACGCCAGTGATTTTATTTCTAACGCCCACACACAACAGCTTTACAAAGATGTTCACCAAGTTTAGCAATGGCTTTGGAAATCCTGCTGCCAAGTCTTTTTTTTTGGCTGTTGATAAAGGATACATTAAATACAAGAGGGCTTCTCAAAAGAAAAAAAAACATAGAAATGGATTCCTATGATTGTGAGCTATATATGTCTTTGGCAGCTTGAAGAAAGATTTTGTAATCTTTTGTAACTGCGCAGCATTCAAGATGAATTCCACTGTGTTGTAGATGTGGCACTCGGAAGAACAAGACTTAATTTGCAGTAGGCATAGCCGCATACAGAGTGTCTTGATATCCACAAAGGCCGCACCGTAGCAGCACGGACTTGTCGGACACGATATCAATGCCTCTTCTTCTTCTGTTACTTCACTTGCCATGTTCTCGATGCTGAGGTCTCGTGCCATAAACCCCATGCCATGCACATCTGCACCGTGCAGCAGGGGCCATGCCCCCCCCCCCCCCCCCCCCCCCCCTTA
>LAPY01000035.1:82894-105276 GCA_000970635.1 Eragrostis tef
CGCCGGGGCCCTCGAAGGCGCTCGCGGCCATACTGCGGTCTCGCGTCATCGCGTGCATCCGCGCGCAAGAGTAAGGCCGCACACTCACCCCCTGCTTTCCCCGAGCCCCTTCTCGCCCGCCGCCTGTTCGGCAGTTGGCCTCACCGAGGCAGGAACAAGGAACGTGCATTTGGCTGACCCTCTGTTTGATCCTCTTTGCGGACACCTTGCAGTGGTGAGACGGCGATGCTGGCAGCGCATGCAGCAGTTCGTGGCGGCGTCACCGTGGTGAGTTTGCAATGTCTTCTTTACGCGTGCGTCGACTGGTAGTGAGGCTTAATGCTCTGAGTGCAATGTCCGCATGTCACGAGAGCCCTTCCGAGCTATGAATCTTTGTTTATCATGTTTTAATTTGTCTTTACTGTGATAGTTCTCGATCTTGGAGGCCCTGTCCCTGTGTTTGACAGTGGGGCATCCATGGTTTGCTTCTGCAAATCACGGTTAACCTTGTGTTTCCGCGGTCACACCAGGCTAACTTTCGTCCTTACAATTTAGTCTGTTAGTGTTGTTTCATTCCCCATTGCTGCTGCTAACAAGTATGTGTTGTATTGTTTAGTTGGAGATTGTGATGTCGACCCCAGGAGCACTTGAGGTGGTGCCCTTTCCAGCTTTCTTCTGTGAGCTTGCTCTTTTATTGCTGCTCGCTGCTTCATGACTGATTGATAAATCTTCTAATGCAGGTTATTGAAGATCTTTGCAGGACTTATCCTTCTTTAACATTTGGGGTAAGGTCTGTGGCATTATTTTCGTGGGTTTCAGCAACATTGATGCCTGTATCTTAGGGGTGTAAATTTGTGCCCCTTAGGAGCACCATCGACCATCTTTAGTTCAACCCGAGTTCAAACTAAAGAACTAGTTTTCCAAAAGCTAGGTCATTTGTTTGCACCAAAGAGGGTCAGAGATGCCCCTTAGGGGCACCAATTTACAGCCTTACTGTATCTCTCTGATCATGTGTGGTGGCGGCTGGAGGAAGGATCTACACTGGTAGCTAAATCAATATTTGATTAAGGATACCTAGGCCGTATGCTACTAAAAGATTTCTTATGAGGGCTAAATTTGGAAAATAAAAAAAGATTATGAAGCGTGCCATGCCATCTCTCTCTTTCGTAATGCATTACTAACTTTCAAAGCACTATTGTTATGGTCCGAGAGGGCTGCTGCCCTCGCGGCTATGGAGGAGGGGGGCTGGTGCGGCTAGGGTTGGGGGAGAGGGAGGCGCAGGGAGAAAGGGAGAGGGGCGCGGCGGCAGCAGGGAGAGAGATGAGGGTTTGACCCTTAATCCTTGCTTAATTGTTCAGATTACAATGCCCTTCATATATATGAGGGTGGACGACCTGACCTCCAAGCAAACCTAACTTGACTCTCAATCCAACAAGACTCTTGACTTTCCTAACTCAAAAGACTCTTTCCTAACTTAACTGATTCTCTTTCTAACTCAATCTGAACAATCCTAATCGACGACGACTTTCCATCTAGCCACTTTTGGAAGGTGGAGCCGCAGCCCCACCCCTGCGCCCTCCGGGCGACGGCGCGGCTAGGAGGACAGCCCCATGCTCATAACAACTATATATGAACTTAATCTCCAAAGTGTTTTATGTTACTTGTGATTTCTTTTGTCTATAACTTGCTAGCTGTATTAAACATGTTTCAAGTGGTAGTCACATCACATGCTATAGCTGGACTGCTCAATCATGCTGAATTGCTATTTTCAACTGGCAACTAGCTCGCAATCCTTACATCTTTTTCACGTACTGTTGCTCCTGAATTCGTCTAATTAGGTTGGCACGGTCCTAAATGCTGCTGATGCAAGGAAAGCCATCAGAGCTGGTGCACAGTTTCTTATGAGTCCTGGCACAGTTGCGGTAAGTAGTCACCCTTTTAGTCCACAAATTTTTTCTTTTACTAAGATCCTAGTGAGTGGAATACTTTGAACTGAACAAGCATAGGAAACATGCACCGGTTTTCCATATTCAGTTCTTTGACATCATCAGTTATAACTTGATGCTGATTCATCCATGGATATTGTATTTTCTTTAAGGAAGTTTTTTCACATTATCAACTATGACTATGATGAGTTCATGCACATCATATTTCTTTGAGGCAGTTTTTAATGTCATCTGTTGTAACTACATGCTGACTGGTTCATTCAAATTGTATTCGTAGGAAATACTCCATGATCTTGAAGAAAGTCAGGTTCTATATATTCCTGGAGTGCTAACACCAACTGAAGTAAGTATCGTGACAAATTGTAACTTCAATCAAATTGGATTGAAGCAATTCTGAGTTCCATCAACTCTGTTGTTGTTCTCTCTGAAGTATTTTTTATCTGATGTTCACAGGTTTTATCTGCTTGCAGTGCGGGTGCAAAAGTCGTTAAGGTTTCATGATAATAAATTTCTTCTCATAGGCGCGCTACTCTGTAGACTAGAGTTGCAGTAAATAAACATAACATTACTGTAACTGATCCTTTTTTATCAGATGATTTTATGGAAACAACTTAATCTTCTATTTGATTGCATAACAAATAATTTAACGTGTGTGCTTATAGGTCAACTAATGTTAGTTGTTTCATGCTCGAATTCGATTAGGTGTACCCAGTGTCAGTGATGGGTGGAGAGATGTACATGTCTGCTCTGAAGAAGCCATTTCCTCTCATACCAATGATTGCTTCTCAAGGAATCAATATAGGTAAACTGCTCTTTTAGCATTTATATGTCCAATTCCTAACTAACTTCTGTGAATTATGTTAGGTATAAATCTGTCATTTGGTAGAAGGTGAAAATCCCATCCCATTGTAATGTATAAGGGTGCCATTTGGAATATTTAAGATTACGTTGGCAGAAAGAATATATTTTCCACTTCATTGTCGCAGAGCGATTCTTAAATGAGACTTAAGTATGAACATTTCCAATCTGATGGTGTTCTGCTTATCTTAGGTTCAATCAGAGGGTATATGGAAGCAGGGGCGTCTGCAGTGGTGTTATCTGATGCTATTTTTGACAAAGAATTGATGACAATTGGAAAGTTCAGTGAAATTTCAGAACTTGCAAGTCTAGCCACTTTTGAGGCCTTGCAGGCTATGAAGTGAGATCATTTTGTCAGAGTAATGCGGTCCAGAATATGAGGAGCCTTATGACTCTTGTGGTGCAAGTGTTGGCATGTATAATATCTGAGGCCTTTGGCTAGATATTACATCTGGAGAAGTATGAGAAGTATGCACAAGTCAGGGGTACTGCTTATCTGCAGAAAATGCCATTTCAATTCCCAAATACAGTTCTACGGAAGTAGTGTGCTGCACTCGTGTTAGAATGCAACAATTTCACAGCTAGCAGAAGTGGCTTGGTAAATCAGATCAGAAGAATCAAGTGGTTGTTGTGACACCAAGAAGCCAACTACATATTCAGCTGAGTTGGAAGTCGAATCATCACAACAGAGACAAATGAAAGAGAGGTTGCAAGGTTTCTTGTGCTTTGACTAGCCTGGTAGATTCCTGAATCGGTGCTCTTGTTGTCATCCAGGAACTGTATTGATTGTTAATTGTTTAGGCCTACTTCTGGCGTTCTGGGTACTAGTAACTCGTGTGCAAACGAGGATCATATGTAGGATATGATTATATGATCAACAGATGCATTTTGTTAGGTGATTAGATAGACACAAACAATAATTTGCTCAAACTATGTGAATGTGGGTACCAATATGGTATGTATCAGGTATGCCACAAGATCAGAAATGAACCGAAAAATCCTGTCATTCAGCGGTCTTTAGCACCAGGATTTATGTTAGTCTTATTCCCTCGGTTTGGGCTGGTTTTAATTCTCTAGTTTCCTTACTAGTTTTTCTTATTGAAAATAAAGTCGTGTCATGAGCAAAAGTTCTACACAAGTGAAATTTCCCTTCTATTGATAGAGCCAAAGTTCTACAAAACTGTTGGGGAGAAAAAGGGCACCAAAAGCACATTTTCTTAAGCTGAACATGCTGCACCTCCTTTTCTACGACTAAAAATTTTTCACATGCATGCTTGTGACAAACTTGACAACTTTCACCGAGATAAAGCTTTGTACGTCTTTTTTCCACGGGTAAAATGGCGCTGCAAGGACTTCTGTTCTTATAACCTATAACAGATGGGATAAATACAAATATTTGAGCATAGCAAACCCATTAAATAACAAACGCAAACGGGATTCTAACATTGTATAAAAAATCTTGGCACACATTTGATCTAAAATGGAAGATGCAATAAATTTCCTGCTGAATGCCTGAATTAATCGGGACCTCGGGTTTAAGATGCTAAAGCCGTAGCCAAAAAAAAATGCTAAAGCCTTAGAAGGGGCTAAACTATAAAGCTGCAGAACGCTCCCGTTGGCTGCCTGGGCCATTCGGAATTTTGGGCCGTTCTTTGCCTGCGTGCAAACGAAAGAAGTGAGCTTAGATGGTCAAATGGACGGCCCGACACGGCCCAGGCCCATCATGACACGGCCCATATGCCATCGGGCCAGCACGACCTGTTTTTTAGATGGGCCGTGCCGTGCCAGCACATGGGCGGGGGGCAGCCAACGGCACGGCCCGGTGTGTGTTAATCGTGCCGGGCCGGCCCATTAAGCATGATGGGCCCATCTATAAGGATGGCCCATTAAGCCTATATAGCTTTATTTTGGAACTAAAATGATGAAAAATGAAGAGGGATAGAGGATTTGAATTTAAAACCTTATGGATTTGAAGCAAGAGAACACATCAAGTGTTACCACCGAGTTAGGTGTTATCGTGTTACCAATCACGGTAGCACCTAATCCGGTGCATCTAAAATTGTAAAAAAATTTCTTCTCATAGGCGCGCTACTCTGTAGACTAGAGTTGCAGTAAATAAACATAACATTACTGTAACTGATCCTTTTTTATCAGATGATTTTATGGAAACAACTTAATCTTCTATTTGATTGCATAACAAATAATTTAACGTGTGTGCTTATAGGTCAACTAATGTTAGTTGTTTCATGCTCGAATTCGATTAGGTGTACCCAGTGTCAGTGATGGGTGGAGAGATGTACATGTCTGCTTTGAAGAAGCCATTTCCTCTCATACCAATGATTGCTTCTCAAGGAATCAAAATAGGTAAACTGCTCTTTTAGCATTTATATATCCAATGCCTAACTAACTTCTGCGAATTATGTTAGGTATAAATATTTCATTTGCTAGAAGGTGAAAATCTCATCCCATTGTAATGTATAAGGGTGTCATTTGGAATATTTTAGATTACGTTGGAAGAAAGAATATATTTTCCACTTCAGTGTCGCAAGAACGATTCTTAAATGAGACTTAAGTATGAACATTTCCAGTCTGATGGTGTTCTGCTTATCTTAGGTTCAATCAGAGGGTATGTGGAAGCAGGGGCGTCTGGAGTGGTGTTATCTGATGCTATTTTTGACAAAGAATTGATGACAATTGGAAAATTCAGTGAAATTTCAGAACTTGCAAGTCTAGCCACTTTTGAGGCCTTGCAGGCTATGAAGTGAGATCATTTTGTCAGAGTAATGCGGTCCAGAATATGAGGAGCCTTATGACTCTTGTGGTGCAAGTGTTGGCATGTATAATATCTGAGGCCTTTGGCTAGATATTACATCTGGAGAAGTATGAGAAGTATGCACAAGTCAGGGGTACTGCTTATCTGCAGAAAATGCCATTTCATTTCCCAAATACAGCTCTACGGAAGTAGTGTGCTAGGCTCGTGATAGAATGCAACAATTTCACAGTTAGCAGAAGTGGCTTGGTAAATCAGATCAGAAGAATCAAGTGGTTGTTGTGACACCAAGAAGCCAACTACATATTCAGCTGAGTTGGAAGTCGAATCATCACAACAGAGACAAATGAAAGAGAGGTTGCAAGGTTTCTTGTGCTTTGACTAGCCTGGTAGATTCCTGAATCGGTGCTCTTGTTGTCATCCAGGAACTGTATTGATTGTTAATTGTTTAGGCCTACTTCTGGCGTTCTGGGTACTAGTAACTCGTGTGCAAACGAGGATCATATGTAGGATATGATTATATGATCAACAGATGCATTTTGTTAGGTGATTAGATAGACACAAACAATAATTTGCTCAAACTATGTGAATGTGGGTACCAATATGGTATGTATCAGGTATGCCACAAGATCAGAAATGAACCGAAAAATCCTGTCATTCAGCGGTCTTTAGCACCAGGATTTATGTTAGTCTTATTCCCTCGGTTTGGGCTGGTTTTAATTCTCTAGTTTCCTTACTAGTTTTTCTTATTGAAAATAAAGTCGTGTCATGAGCAAAAGTTCTACACAAGTGAAATTTCCCTTCTATTGATAGAGCCAAAGTTCTGCAAAGCTGTTGGGGAGAAAAACGGCACCAAAAGCACATTTTCTTAAGCTGAACATGCTGCACCTCCTTTTCTACGACTAAAAATTTTTCACATGCATGCTTGTGACAAACTTGACAACTTTCACCGAGATAAAGCTTTGTACGTCTTTTTTCCACGGGTAAAATGGCGCTGCAAGGACTTCTGTTCTTATAACCTATAACAGATGGGATAAATACAAATATTTGAGCATAGCAAACCCATTAAATAACAAACGCAAACGGGATTCTAACATTGTATAAAAAATCTTGGCACACATTTGATCTAAAATGGAAGATGCAATAAATTTCCTGCTGAATGCCTGAATTAATCGGGGCCAGGGGTTTAAGATGCTAAAGCCCTAGCTGCAGAACGCTCCGTTGGGCTGGCCATTCGGAACTCTGGGCCGTTCTTTGCCTGCGCGCAAACGAAAGAAGCTAGCAGCGGCACCCACCGTCGTTCGTTGCCGGATCGACGGACGATACAGGTTTCCAAATCTGCCCCCGGCATTTTCCTGCGGCGCATCATCTCCGACGACCTCGCCGCCGGGGACGGGACGACGCGACCAGGTCGACCGGAAGTCATCTACAGTCTGGAGGCACCAGCCGCCCCTCCTACTGCTCCTCCTCGCCCTCGACTGGTACGGATTACGTGGAGTGGAGATCATCTGGGTTTGAGTTCGATTTCTTCAACCCTAGGAAGCTGTGATTTTGAGCATTAAATTAGTTGCGCATTGTTTCGTTCGTTGTACCCTGAAATTGTTATCTGATTTAGATCATCATCCGTGATTCTCATAGGTTCTTCGTCTTGACCTTGCAAGATCAATTCGCCCTTTGCCGAAGTCAAGTCTGCCCCTGCTATATAATGTATGATACTGTGTTAAAAATGGCAAATTTTGGGTCGCAATTTTGTGCTAGTGGCCTAGTAGTGAAATTTCATTTTTTCTTCCTTCCAGGTTGAAGAATGCTTCTTTGATACTCCTGCGGGGTGGGGGCTACCGGCTGCAGTCCCAAACACTTCCGGCTGTGTGTTCAGAAAATGTTCTCCCTTTGATTAGAAGGTATTGCTCAGTGTCCATTGAGGGGATCACCAACAGAGAAGGAGATGGTGAGGTCCGAGGTCAGGATGCAGCTGTGATGTCCCCTGACAACTCTGATTCCAATAGCGAGGTCCGTCATGCCAACAGTACGATCAGTGCTCTGATAAAAGATTGCGAGAAACAGGGACCCAAGAAACTTCATGAAACAAAAGCTAATACTCCGGTACCTCTGGCGTCTCAAGAGGTTCTCTATCACGGAAAGAAATTACCATGCAAAGCCTCCCAACCTTGCCTTCTCCAGGTCGTATTGGACACTCATGGGAGTCCTCCTAGAACCGTCCTCGATAAATGGGTTCAAGACGGTAACTGTCTGGAAGGAAATGAAGCCCAGCTTGTTTATTTGCATCTTAGGAAGCATCGGATGAACCGTAAGGCTTTTAAGGTATTGCTTTGTCGCCATTTGTGATTGCTGGTTTGAATTGCATTAAGCATATATTTTAATAAATATGTTTCAATTTTACAGCTGGTTGTAAATACAATAGTCTGCAGCATTAATCCTGGCCTCATTCTCTCCTAGTTAATAACGATACGAAGCTGAAATATCTCAAAACTGTTAGATTTGTTGTTTCTAATTTTTCTATCCTGGCGAACTTCTTTAGTTATTCGTTAAAAAACATAAACGAAGATCATATTCTTGTCCATGGTTCTATACTGAGGGTACATTTAGTGTGACAATATGTCAGCATTTTGTCTTAAAGCTCTGATGAAGCTGTAATTTAGTCTTTTTTTAAAGGAAGGACAGGCAGCCCAAAATGACCTATCATTGTGATTGTGATCTTTATTGGAATAGTATAGCCAATGGGAGGTTACATAGAAAATCTCTAAAAAGATGTATTAAGCTACATAGATGCCTTGAACTAGGTAGAGGGACTAAACTGGACATTAAAAGTAACATGAACCTCTTAAACTTCCTATAACTGGCGACCTCATGGTGTTGTTGGATATCATCCCCGCCACTAGATGTTTGCCAGAGGGAAGTGTCAACCATCAGTCTACATAATAACTATCAAAGGTGAGAGGCATAGACCTGAGGAAGCTGGCTGTGGAACATCGCCAGAGGGAGGTGCAGGCTATGGGCTCACCATATACGCACTGGAAGTAGAGGCCGGTCGTCATGGAGGAACCTGTAAAAAATCGATTTACATTGGCAGAATATCACCACAGTAGTTTTCAGTATGGAGGAGAGGTGACAAATAGCTACCGGGAGCATTTGTCAGCAGAACTCACAAAGCTGCATCAAGAACCCTATATCTGCGGTAGCTGGTTTGTGTTTCTTATGTATTCTTCCCATAACCAAAGGGAAGGAAGCTGCAACAGCCGGAGTGACATGGCACTGTCCAAGCTGACAGGCATAAACCCAACATGGATCTGTTTGTAATCAAGAACAAACAAATGTCTCAGTTGGATATGGACCTTAAAAGGAGGAGCTTCTTGAGATCTAGCCTTGATATTTACATGCAAAAGGGATAGAAATGTACAATAGGGTGGGACCCTGTTCTGCTTGATGCTGACGAAGCATGGAGTAGGATAGGCCTATGCGCCTGCTAGTTAAGAGGGACGAAGTTAAATTGAGATTTCAGAAGGGTATGTGAGACAGCCTGTTTGTTGCTCTGTTATCTTAGTCTTATTTTGGTTGCAGCTACTCTATTCGTTTTTATTACTTGACACTGTAGGATCCGTGCAAATGTGGTCAGACCCTCTATTTTTAAGAGTATTAGGAGAAAGCCCCTTGTGCTTTCTTAAACTATGTGATATCTGTCATTTCACTTCAAGATTCCACTTTGTTATCTTCTATCATTTTTTATGGTGGATATAGTCCTGTCAGGGCACCTTTTATTCTCTTTACAGCCTGCTTTTGATTATGTTGATAACCCCTCCATTGTTTAGGTGAAATTCGGCTTAGGTTTATTATGCATGTATAGATCCTTTTCATTGCATCAGTACTCAAGTTGTTTTGTGCCAGATCTATGGGACCTCTGTTTTCCTTAACCTACACTATGTTTTTGGCATATAGTTTTGCCCATGCTAGGGCAGTTTTGCTGCCTTTGGTATTATTTTATCAAAGAATTCCATTTTAATGTATAATTTGTCGAAACTCATATGCATATATTCTGCCTTCCTATAATAATATAATCTAAATACACACTGGACACAGGTCACCTTTCTTTGTGATATTTTTGAAATTATAGAATTGGGAAGCAAAGTGTACTTATTTCTGAATGTCTGCAGTTTGTGGAGTGGATTGGAAGAGGAGAACTGCTAAATTTTGAAGAACATGATTATGCTTATCATCTTGATTCGCTAGTGCGCTACTATGGTATTGAAGCTGCACAAAAATATATTGAGGGGGTTCCAAAATCCTTCAGGAACGGGGTGCTCTATGAAACTCTACTTGCTAGTTGTGTGCATTTGACTGATGTCCAGAAGGCAAACGAAGTCTTCAAGGAGATAAGGAACCTCTCTTTACCTTTAACTGTCTCTGCTTGCAACAAAATGTTGTTGCTGTATAAGAAGGTGTATAAGAGGGTTGCTCGCAAGCAGATAGCTTGCAAGAAGGTAGCTGATATTGTCATGCTGATGGAAAAGGAAAATGTAAAGCCTTCTCCTTTAACTTACAAGCTCCTGATTGTCTTAAAATGGCGGTTCAGTGACACATCAGGCATGGAGTCAGTTTTAGATATGATGAAAGCCAATGGCGTACAGCCAGATTTTGCTACCCAGACAATAGTGGCGAAATTCTACATATCGAGAGGCCTCACAGAGAAAGCAGAAGAAGCTATCAGGGCGATGGAAGTATATGTAAATAAGCGTCAACATTCAATCAAATCCCTTCTTGACCTCTATGCTATTCTTGGAAGGCCAGATGATGTATCTAGAGTATGGAAGTCTTGTAGGGAGCCTAAGTTGGATGAATACTTGGCTGCAATTGAGGCATGGGGTAAACTTGGGTGTACTGAAGAAGTGGAAAAGACCTTTGAAGCTCTGTTACAGGCATCACCAAAGGTCACTTCCAAGTACTATTATGCAATTCAGAATTTGTATGCAAAAAATGAACTTCTGTCCAACGCCAAAGAGTTTTTGGAAAGGATGTGTTCCTCTGGGTGTCCAAGTGGTCGTCTAATCTGGGATGCAGTTGTTAACCTTTATGTGAATTCAGGTGAGGTGGGGAAAGCTGACTCGTTTCTGCTGAAGGTAGAGGAAGAACATGGTAGATATCCTCTTCTCTGTTCATACAAAAAGTTACTGAAGGCATATGCCGAGAAGGGTGATATCGATAATGCTTGGAAGATACTTGATAGGCTGCAGAAGAGGCACGGAAGAAGAACATGGACGTATGTTTTGTTACTTGAAGCTTATGTCAATGCTAATAAGACTCCAGACCACAGAGTCATTGAGAGGATGAGAGCTAACAATGTGCCTAGCGAGACCATGAACAAACTGTTGAATCGTCTCGACAACCTGCAGAAAGTAGGCTAGCCAAAAATAACAGAATGAATTTTATTCGTTACATTCCTTTGTGATTGATCAGATCCTGATCTCGACAAATTTCAAGCAAAAGGGTGACTGTAGGATAGAAGAGCCCACCATGCAGTCTTTTTTCCGCACCATTGTTTTCTTTTGTATAGAAATAATGTTCTGTGTGTGTGAGTTGGAGCGAGCTTAACCTCTAAGGCTCTCTTTTTTTTAATTGCTCTTTTACTTCCTAACTAATGAAATGACCTGCATCTCTCCTGCATGTTTGAGAGAAAAAAAGAATGAAATAATGTCTGTCATCGGGACCAAAATTGTACAATTTATTTTTAGATAAAGTTCCCTAACTGTGGGTGAAAACGGCACTTGCTCTAGGAAAACTTGCTAAAGCTTCTTATGTCTGGTAAGGGACGATCTTTCACATGCTAAGTTTAGCTATGAACCAAAGGTTCGTTTATACACAGTACACGCCCTAGGATATGTCCAATTTCAATTTTCATCTTTGGACATCAATATCTCTATGATTGTATTTGCAAAAAAAAAACAAAAAGAAATATGTACGGATGCTGAGATTAATGGTAAACAATCTGCGAAGTCATCTTAGAAATTATTTGCTGGCTTAAGTTTGTACAAGCAAAATCACTTTCCCACCGTGTATGTTGCGAGAAGGGCACATCCGCCACCGTGCATCCCGTTGTCATCATGCAACACCGGTGACCATGGCTTTGCTTCAATCAAGCAAACGATGTGAAGCGCCAATCCTTCTCGGTTCTGTTGCCGGCGGACCATTTAACGGGAAGGGCGTGCCTGAGCGCGTGCAATGGGAAAGAGGAATTACAATCGCTTTGCGCATCGTGAGAGAGAGTGAACGCGAGTTCTTGAGAAAAGGGTGTGAAACAGGGGAGATCATCGAGGTTCGTAGATGGAACCTCTAGATGAAACTTGAACCAGAACATGGAATTTCTAGATGGAAAAAAACTTAAAAGACCGAAATTCTAAATATTATATAATGCCATATATGTTTTAAAAAAATGGTTCAATTTTTATGACCAATATACAATGCCGTTACTACTCCCGTCTCACGTCTAATAAACTTTTTTTAAGGATCAAATCCATTAATTAAACTATAAACGCACACCACATACTATCACAGTAAAAAAAATTCGCGGCACACTTTATAAATCTAAACGGAAGATGCAACAAATTTCGTTTGAATTTTCGGGCCAGGGGGTTTAAGATGCTAAAGCCCTAGCAGGGGCAAAACTGTAAAGCTGCACTCTCCCTCTCCTGCGTTCTCCCATCCCACCAATTCTACCTCTGTGGCGGATCATCTCTGACGACCTCGCCGCCGGGGACGGGACGGCGTGGCCAGCTCGACCGGACTTTATCTCCCGTCCGGAGGTCCAGCAGCCGCCGCCGCCGCCGCCGCCTCCTCGCCCTCTACTTGTACGGATTTGAGTTCGATTTCTACAACTCTAGCAAGCTGTGATTTTTAGCATTCAATTAGTTGCATTTTTTTTGTTTATTGTACCCTGAAATTCTTATTTAGATCTTCATTCGTGATGCTCTTAGTTTTTTCGTCTTGACCTTGCGAGATCAATCTGCCTTCTGCCGAAGTCAAGTCCGTTGCTGCTATAATGTATGATTACTGTAAAAATGACAAATTTTGGTAGTAATTAGTTCCATGGTACTAGTATTGAATTGATTTTTTTTTCAGGTTGAGGAATGCTTCTTTGAAATTCCTGATAGAAGAGGGCTACCAGCTATCGCCCCGAACACTTCCTGTTAGGTTTTCAAAAAATGTTCTCCCTCTGCTTCGGAAGTTTTGCTCTGCAACCATTGAGAGTCTCCCAAAAGGAGAAGTTAATGGTGAGTTTCCTGGTCAGGATGCAGCTGGTATGTCCCATATCGATACGGAGACCAGCCATGGTGGCGGTTCTATTGGAGCCACTAGGAAAGTAGTCAAGAAACAAGGATCCAAGAATCGACATGGAACAAAAGCTAATATTTCTTCGCCTCAGGCTTCTCACTATCATGAAAAGGAATTGACAGGCAGAGCCTTCCAACGTTATCTTTTCCAGATTGTATTGGACACTCCTAGGAACATTCTTGTAACCGTTCTTGATAAATGGATTCAAGATGGTAACCGTCTGGAAAAGAATGAAGTATTGCTTGCTCTGTTCCATCTCAGGAAGCAGCGTCTGTACAGCAAGGCTTTGCAGGTATTGTTTTGTAAACTTAATTAGTCTGACTGCTGGGTTGCATCACATCAAGCATCTGTCTTGATACAACATATTTCAAGTTTACATCTAGTGGTAAATCCGGTAGGTTTCAGCATTTAATCTAGCTTACCTTTTTTCACTCCATTTTGTTGATGATCATAGTAAGCTGAAATATTTCTAACTGTTGTTGTGTGATATCTGTTGTAAAATCATTCTATCGTAGCAAACTTTTAAGGCATTCATTAAAAGCTTAAATAAAGGCCAGTGACCTGTCCATGGTAGATCTTGGAATAGTGTTAAATGCTGAGGGCTTCATAAACAGTCCATTTTGTGAGATAATGTGCTGTAATTTTTATTTTAATGCTCTTACGAAACTTGAGGCTAGTCTATCCTTAAAGGAAGGACAAGAAGTGCCTTGACCATATAGGCCTTAACGATGGAAAGGGAGAAAGATGGAATAAAAATAATACGAGATACTTAGACTTTCTAATCTCTATGGCTTTGAGATCATTGTCACTGCCACTAGCTTTGAGATACATAGACTAGAAGAAAGCCGCCATGCTACCATCACTTAAGGGAGGCACATGCTACAAGCTTGCCATGGACGTTACACAAACTCCCAGGAAAATTAGTTCACATTGGAAGAAAATCACCACCTCAATAGAAATGGGCATCAAGGAGAGTAGACAAATAGCCACCCGGAGCATTTGTTGTATTGATCTGCATTCTACAAGGCTGGAGCCGTTTGTTGGTTCTAGATGTATTTTTCTAGAGATAAAACGGAAAGAGGGAGGAATTGTTTCATCTCAGGAAGCAGCGTCTGTACAGCAAGGCTTTGCAGGTATTGTTTTGCAAACTTAATTAGTCTGACTGCTGGGTTGCACCACATCAAGCATCTATCTTGATACAACATATTTCAAGTTTACATCTTGATACAACATATTTCAAGTTTACATCTAGTGGTAAATCCGGTAGGTTTCAGCATTTAATCTAGCTTACCTTTTTTCACTCCATTTTGTTGATGATCATAGTAAGCTGAAATATTTCTAACTGTTGTTGTGTGATATCTGTTGTAAAATCATTCTATCGTAGCAAACTTTTAAGGCATTCATTAAAAGCTTAAATAAAGGCCAGTGACCTGTCCATGGTAGATCTTGGAATAGTGTTAAATGCTGAGGGCTTCATAAACAGTCCATTTTGTGAGATAATGTGCTGTAATTTTTATTTTAATGCTCTTACGAAACTTGAGGCTAGTCTATCCTTAAAGGAAGGACAAGAAGTGCCTTGACCATATAGGCCTTAACGATGGAAAGGGAGAAAGATGGAATAAAAATAATACGAGATACTTAGACTTTCTAATCTCTATGGCTTTGAGATCATTGTCACTGCCACTAGCTTTGAGATACATAGACTAGAAGAAAGCCGCCATGCTACCATCACTTAAGGGAGGCACATGCTACAAGCTTGCCATGGACGTTACACAAACTCCCAGGAAAATTAGTTCACATTGGAAGAAAATCACCACCTCAATAGAAATGGGCATCAAGGAGAGTAGACAAATAGCCACCCGGAGCATTTGTTGTATTGATCTGCATTCTACAAGGCTGGAGCCGTTTGTTGGTTCTAGATGTATTTTTCTAGAGATAAAACGGAAAGAGGGAGGAACTGGCAACCGCCAGACATATGGCCCTGTCAGATGTCAAGGTGAGCAAAGCAGTGTCACATTGGTTTTAAGGACATCAAAATGGATATAATTTTTGCACACAGGCGTACCATACAAGGGAAAGCAAGACCAAGTAAGGGTTTTATGGTAGTAGTGATTTTAATCCAAACCAGAAGATCTGGGCATGCAGAACTGCAATATGATCAGGCTCCCGCATCTGAATAGATAAGCGTATAGGAAGTTCCTGAGATCCATCCTTTATATTTAGGTATGCAGGGGGTGGGGTTGTGGGGAGTAGTTGATGTATGATGGAATCGAACCTTCTCCCTCTCGATGATGAGGATCCACCAGGTACGAGATAGGGGTGTGGATCTGCCAGTTAAGAAGGAGGACGATCAGTTGAGAAGGATTGAATTTTTACTCTGCGGGATGCTTCGTTTGTTACTCTCTTGACTCTTATTTTGGTTAAAGCTACTTCATCTATTCCTTTCATTTGACACTTTATAATTTGTGCAAATGAGATCAGACCCTCTGAGTTTTGAGTATAAGTATGTTAAAAAATAGGAAAAGGTTCAATTTTGCTCTTTTAGAACATACAATGTCTATATTTCACTTTGCTCCTCATTTTCTTATCTTGTTTTATTTGTTCATGTATCTTTTGGTGGTCGATATATACATCAGGACACCTTAACGCTTACAGCCTGCTCTTGATTATATTTGCAACCCCTTCATTGTTCTGGGAAAAGTCCGGCTTAGGTTTACCATGAGAATCATTCAAACTATTCTGTACTCGTGTTGTTCAGTTCCAGTTCTATAATGAGTCGTTATTTTTTAAATCTGCAACTTTAACATAGAGGTTTCTGGTGATTTTGCTTCATTTGCGTTAGTTCGTCGACAAATTATATTTTTGATCTCATTTTTTTTTCAAATATCACATGAAAATATGCTATTACAATGGTACAAGCTATTGTAGTTTTGTGAATTTAGTCTCATACAATATAATCTAAGTACTTGTCTGAAGCAGGTCACCTTTGCCTGCGACATTTGAAGTTATGGAATTGTGAAATAACAATGTACTAATTTTGTTTTTCTGGGTGACTGCAGGTCATGGAGTGGATTGAAAGAGAAAAACTGCTAAATCTTGAAGAACATGATTATGCTTGTCATCTTGATCTGATAGCGCGGAACCATGGTATTGATGCTGCTCAAAGGTACATCGAGAGGGTCCCAAAGCCCTTAAGGAATGAGGTGCTCTATGAAAGTTTACTTGTTAATTGTGTCTGTCTGAATTATGTTCAGAAAGCAGAAGAAGTGTTCAAAGAAATAAGGAACCTCTCTTTACCTTTAACTGTCTCAGCTTGCAACCAAATGTTGTTGCTTTACAAGAGGGTTGCTCACACGAAGGTAGCTGATATTCTCATGCTGATGGAAAAAGAAAATATAAAGCCTTCTCCCTTTACATACAAGCTCCTGATTGATTTGAAAGGGCGGTTAAACGACATATCAGGCATGGAGTTAGTTTTAGACATGATGAAGGCCGATGGTGTTGAGCCAGATTTTTCCACCCAGACAATGGTTGTTAAATTCTACATAAACGGAGGCCTCACAGAGAAGGCAGAAGAAGCTATCAAAGCGATGGAAGTATATAAAAATGACAATCGACATGCCACCCGATCTCTTCTTGAACTCTATGCTATTCTAGGGATGATGTAGCGAGAACATGGAAGTCATGTACTGAACCTAAGTTGGATGACTACTTGGCTGCGATTGGGGCATGGGGTAAACTTGGGCATATTGAGAAAGTGGAAGAGACCTATGAAGCCCTTGTAAAGACAACACCAAAGCTCAGTTCAAAGTACTTCAATGCAATGCTGAATGTGTATGCGGAAAATAAACTTCTATCCAAGGGCAAGGAGTTTCTAGAAAGAATGTGTTCAGTTTACATCTTGATACAACATATTTCAAGTTTACATCTTGATACAACATATTTCAAGTTTACATCTTGATACAACATATTTCAAGTTTACATCTTGATACAACATATTTCAAGTTTACATCTTGATACAACATATTTCAAGTTTACATCTAGTGGTAAATCCGGTAGGTTTCAGCATTTAATCTAGCTTACCTTTTTTCACTCCATTTTGTTGATGATCATAGTAAGCTGAAATATTTCTAACTGTTGTTGTGTGATATCTGTTGTAAAATCATTCTATCGTAGCAAACTTTTAAGGCATTCATTAAAAGCTTAAATAAAGGCCAGTGACCTGTCCATGGTAGATCTTGGAATAGTGTTAAATGCTGAGGGCTTCATAAACAGTCCATTTTGTGAGATAATGTGCTGTAATTTTTATTTTAATGCTCTTACGAAACTTGAGGCTAGTCTATCCTTAAAGGAAGGACAAGAAGTGCCTTGACCATATAGGCCTTAACGATGGAAAGGGAGAAAGATGGAATAAAAATAATACGAGATACTTAGACTTTCTAATCTCTATGGCTTTGAGATCATTGTCACTGCCACTAGCTTTGAGATACATAGACTAGAAGAAAGCCGCCATGCTACCATCACTTAAGGGAGGCACATGCTACAAGCTTGCCATGGACGTTACACAAACTCCCAGGAAAATTAGTTCACATTGGAAGAAAATCACCACCTCAATAGAAATGGGCATCAAGGAGAGTAGACAAATAGCCACCCGGAGCATTTGTTGTATTGATCTGCATTCTACAAGGCTGGAGCCGTTTGTTGGTTCTAGATGTATTTTTCTAGAGATAAAACGGAAAGAGGGAGGAACTGGCAACCGCCAGACATATGGCCCTGTCAGATGTCAAGGTGAGCAAAGCAGTGTCACATTGGTTTTAAGGACATCAAAATGGATATAATTTTTGCACACAGGCGTACCATACAAGGGAAAGCAAGACCAAGTAAGGGTTTTATGGTAGTAGTGATTTTAATCCAAACCAGAAGATCTGGGCATGCAGAACTGCAATATGATCAGGCTCCCGCATCTGAATAGATAAGCGTATAGGAAGTTCCTGAGATCCATCCTTTATATTTAGGTATGCAGGGGGTGGGGTTGTGGGGAGTAGTTGATGTATGATGGAATCGAACCTTCTCCCTCTCGATGATGAGGATCCACCAGGTACGAGATAGGGGTGTGGATCTGCCAGTTAAGAAGGAGGACGATCAGTTGAGAAGGATTGAATTTTTACTCTGCGGGATGCTTCGTTTGTTACTCTCTTGACTCTTATTTTGGTTAAAGCTACTTCATCTATTCCTTTCATTTGACACTTTATAATTTGTGCAAATGAGATCAGACCCTCTGAGTTTTGAGTATAAGTATGTTAAAAAATAGGAAAAGGTTCAATTTTGCTCTTTTAGAACATACAATGTCTATATTTCACTTTGCTCCTCATTTTCTTATCTTGTTTTATTTGTTCATGTATCTTTTGGTGGTCGATATATACATCAGGACACCTTAACGCTTACAGCCTGCTCTTGATTATATTTGCAACCCCTTCATTGTTCTGGGAAAAGTCCGGCTTAGGTTTACCATGAGAATCATTCAAACTATTCTGTACTCGTGTTGTTCAGTTCCAGTTCTATAATGAGTCGTTATTTTTTAAATCTGCAACTTTAACATAGAGGTTTCTGGTGATTTTGCTTCATTTGCGTTAGTTCGTCGACAAATTATATTTTTGATCTCATTTTTTTTTCAAATATCACATGAAAATATGCTATTACAATGGTACAAGCTATTGTAGTTTTGTGAATTTAGTCTCATACAATATAATCTAAGTACTTGTCTGAAGCAGGTCACCTTTGCCTGCGACATTTGAAGTTATGGAATTGTGAAATAACAATGTACTAATTTTGTTTTTCTGGGTGACTGCAGGTCATGGAGTGGATTGAAAGAGAAAAACTGCTAAATCTTGAAGAACATGATTATGCTTGTCATCTTGATCTGATAGCGCGGAACCATGGTATTGATGCTGCTCAAAGGTACATCGAGAGGGTCCCAAAGCCCTTAAGGAATGAGGTGCTCTATGAAAGTTTACTTGTTAATTGTGTCTGTCTGAATTATGTTCAGAAAGCAGAAGAAGTGTTCAAAGAAATAAGGAACCTCTCTTTACCTTTAACTGTCTCAGCTTGCAACCAAATGTTGTTGCTTTACAAGAGGGTTGCTCACACGAAGGTAGCTGATATTCTCATGCTGATGGAAAAAGAAAATATAAAGCCTTCTCCCTTTACATACAAGCTCCTGATTGATTTGAAAGGGCGGTTAAACGACATATCAGGCATGGAGTTAGTTTTAGACATGATGAAGGCCGATGGTGTTGAGCCAGATTTTTCCACCCAGACAATGGTTGTTAAATTCTACATAAACGGAGGCCTCACAGAGAAGGCAGAAGAAGCTATCAAAGCGATGGAAGTATATAAAAATGACAATCGACATGCCACCCGATCTCTTCTTGAACTCTATGCTATTCTAGGGATGATGTAGCGAGAACATGGAAGTCATGTACTGAACCTAAGTTGGATGACTACTTGGCTGCGATTGGGGCATGGGGTAAACTTGGGCATATTGAGAAAGTGGAAGAGACCTATGAAGCCCTTGTAAAGACAACACCAAAGCTCAGTTCAAAGTACTTCAATGCAATGCTGAATGTGTATGCGGAAAATAAACTTCTATCCAAGGGCAAGGAGTTTCTAGAAAGAATGTGTTCTGCTGGGTGTCCAAGTGGCCCTCTTACCTGGGATGCACTTGTTAACCTTTATGTGAATTCAGGTGAGGTGGAGAAAGCTGACTCATTTCTGCTGAAGGTAACAGAAGAAAACCCTGACAGATATCCACTATTCCGCTCGCACGTAAAATTATTGAAGGCATATGCAGAAAAGGGTGATATCCATAACGCTGAGAAGATATTTGATAGGCTGAAGAAAGTGAGGTATCCAGGAAGGACACCACCCTATGACTTCTTACTTAAAGCATATGTCAATGCCGAGGTTCCAGCCTACGGGTTTAGGGAGAGGATGAGGGGTGACAATGTGCGCCCAAAGAATACCATGATGGAACAATTGAAGCATCTTGACAACTTGAAGCAATTCCGTCCTTAGAGCAGGAAGTACCACATAAGATAGCAGTGGTTTCCTACTGTCCATTCGGCAAGAAGTACATAGCTATTTTGCCCTTTAAAAAGTCTATTTTTCCCCGGTAACCGCAGTAGCTTCAGTCCTGGAGGCGATCCAGAAATGATAGTGATTATCCCTTTTTTTTTCATCCAAATGTGGTTGATCCAGTTGAATTTGTCTGACATGAAATTGGTGTTTCTGGTACGCACTCAGTTGCAGGATGATAAAAGTTCTAGGTTACTATTTGAGGTTGGAAGCTTCTTATGACAATATTTGTGTTTAGATTTCCAATTAATTATGGAGAATTCTTTTTTTTCAGGCAACTTGCTTCATCAAGTGTAGACATTCACTTTCCCAGTTAGGAAGATCTTTGGCAAAATCAGCTAGAATTTCGCATGAGGAAAAATGACAGATGTTACATTTTCAGCCAACTTGCTTTATCATGTGTAGACCGATTCATTTTCTTGGTTAGGAAGATCTTTGGCAAAATCAGCCAGAACTTCGCATGAGAAATGACAGATTTTAGACCTACTGTTTGCAGCAGTTGGACTCTAATACATACAAAATGCTACTTATCCTTTTGGAGCAATTGCATGTTTGAAAATCGAGACATCAAAATATCCGATGATATTGGAACAAACCAAATTAATCTACCTGTTTGCTCCGGTTTTACGGCTTTCGTATTAGTCGTGATTCCCTGTAAAAAATTACGGCTTTCACACAGATTGAAATCTAAGGAGAATTAAATGTTATGAGAAATGCGATCCTACCTCAGCATGATGGGTACTGTTTATCCTGTGGCAATCATACCACTTCCTATTCACTTCTACGGCATGCTTCCCGATCCTCTGGTTAAGTTAAAACAGCTAAATGCCATATGTATACTGCATCAAACGAAATTACAATATTCCACAAAAAAACAATATTACAATATTAAGACATATTTACCTTTGATAGCAAATACAAAATACATGCAGTAAAGTAGAAAGACTATAGAAACTCCGTACCTGGAGGTGGTCATCCATATATATTAGAGCAAATTCCTTATTTGGCCCTATTTAAATTCGTGGTTCCTTCTTTGGTCCAAACTAAAAAAGAAGTTCCCTATATTACCCAAACAACAAATTTCATTCCTTTCTTGGCCCTTCCGTCAGATCTGTTACACTTGGCCGTTAAGTGCCTCTTGCCAGCGATGTAAAATGACTATCCTACCCTTTTCGAATTTCATTCCAGAACAAGCTGCTCACTTGCTCGAATTAAAAGGAGATGTTCCCGAGCTCCAAAAATTCTGAAATTTGTGTGGGGCTGGAACTCAGAACAGTCTACAACCTTTATTTCAAACTGAAACTTATTGAGCTCTACATTTGGAGTTAGAAAAAAAATGAACAGAGCTACTTGCTAAAGTTTTCCATGATTTTTTTAAGCTTCAACGGTTTGATTTAATTTTTTGTTATATTGACAGTGATTCTAATTATTTCAGAAACTTTGTAAATAGGAAATCTTGATTAGTTATATTATTATCGAATTTTGGAACAAATAAATACTTTCAAAATTGAATTTTACAAAGGTCATTTCAGCCCTCATTTAACACCGTTAAGCCCTCAAACTAACGGAAGGCCAAGAAAGAAACCAAAGTTACAATTTGGGTCATATAGGTAACTTGTTTTCAGTTTGGGCCAAGGAAGGAACCACGAACTTTAACAGGGCCAAATAAGGAATTCTCTCTATATATTAGCAAGTTTTACTACTTAGAGGAATGACATGACCTTCAATGATACATGGCCACCATCATAAGCAAATAATAACCTAGCGTGAGAATTTGGACAAGTTCACCGGTAGAAATTCACTGACGAGTTCATCCAGACTTGTCCAAATTTAACTCATAAATTTAAAAACTATTGCAAATATGTACTGCTTAATAATGACAGTAAATCTATGTGATATGTTTGCTAGTCTCAAATGAATGTCAAATAAAGCTCTATACCAAGCACAAGCAGGCATCTAATCTGTTTTAGAACTTTTATTATATACTCTTCCGGTTTTAAATTTTTGACACCATTGACTTTTTTGGTTACGTTTGATCATTTTTCTTATTCAAAATTTAAAATCATCATATATTTTGTTATGATTTGTTTTATCATTAAAAAAAGTTAAAATATACTTTATAACTTTGCATGTTTAAACTAATATTTTGAATAAGACAATGGTGTCACAATTTAAAACCAGAGGGAGTAGTATATATGAAAAAGGAACATATTGAATGGTTTTATGTGGATATTTGTATCGTTTTAAATGTTTTTTCTGCCAGTTTGATATATAAATTATTAGACATACTTATAAACTTTTTATACACGTAACAATTGGACACAAACAAAGCGCATCACATGAAAATATGCTAT